>JAMYWD010001791.1:0-30893 GCA_028583415.1 Protea cynaroides
GGGACCGGCTGACCATACCGGTCGCCAGTCTTCCCCACAGAGCTGCGACCGGTACATGCCACCGATCAGCTCTATGAGGGTATTTTGTAATTTTGTTGGTTTTCGACCAACATGAAACCCTAAACAATATATTCTAATGAAACCCAAATAATCTTGTAGGACTTTGTGACTTATCGTTTGGATCTTGCGATGTGGAGCAAATTATCGAACGAGCGTCAGGTAAGGGAATCTGACCTAAACCTAATAATTAATGGACAGTAAATTGTTGTTAATCACCTGATTATATGAGATGTGTTGTTTGTGCATATTCACATGCCATCCTTTACTTTCAGTTATTATTATTGTTCATGCATTGTTAGGATGTGATTGTTAAGCATGTGATTATTTTCTTTAGTGTGTGGAGTGGGGCATGGGCTTGGAATCGCTCTTCACACTAGCACCTTTTGTAGTATTCTGTCTTAACATGCTTGGTACGGGTGGGGCATCAGGGGAAGGTCGTGGTACGGTGGTCTCCGATATTGATGTTGGCCTAGCCATTGTTATGTGGCACTGTGGTCTCCGAGTCGACGCTGGCTTGTCCACGATGCTTTAGCTCTATTTCTTTGTCGTAGGCAGTTATGTTGGGATAGGGTCTACCGTATTGTTTCTATCCTAGTGGGTTGGTTGCGGAAAGGGCATCAGGGGAGGTATGGGAACGCCTTAGCTCTATCTCTATGCCGTAGACGACTGTGCTGGGATAGAGCGTACAATGGTGACATATAGGATTGGTTAGTTGCGAGCCCAGTTTGCGAGCCCTGGCCAGTAGGGGCTTAGGTACTGGTATGGGTAGAGTATCAGGGGAGGTACGTGGGTATCTTAGCTCTATCTCTATTCCATGATGGGTGCATGTGGGCCGATGTGGGTGTGATCCATGAGGTGCCACACACTCATGTATAGAGGTGCGGGGGCCACTAAACCTTTCTATTGCACATTGCATACTTAAAACCAGACCACAACATAAAATGTTTGTTACTCATGCATAATATTGTGAAACTGTCTGATTGTCTTACTGAGCTGTGTTGTGAGCTCACCCTTTGTATATATACATGTTTTAGATGTTGATGCAGGTTATACTGTTGATGACTACATGAACGCTCCGACGTATGGAGGTGTAGCTGCTCTGGATGTGCATGCAGGAGAGGACGAGCATGACGCTTCATGCGAGTGCCCTTTCTGCGTGTACCTTTGATCGGATTTTATTTCTTTCTTTCATTTATTTTTGGTTGGATTAAATGAATGTATGGATATATTTTTATGTGTTTGAATTTGGATAATTGGATATTTATTTAAATTATCAATAGATACTCAGTTCATTCTATTTTAAGTCTTCCGCTGTATATTTATATTCTGATTGTGGTTATGTGTAATGGTTTGTATGAGCGGACACGGCCTATTCGAGATCTTGGTGTGAACCGTTGGTTCAATGACGGTTCACTCACACCATTCTGGTTGGATCGGAATTGGGGTGTGACACGAATAGCCATGTGAATGTATGTGTGTGGTTAGTGTATATGGTGCGGGTAGGGGTTGGTATCAACCGGTACAGCCATGCCGTTTTCATGGGGTGTATATTGTGCCATGGTTTTACTCAAGTCATGTCCACTGACATCATCGTATCGCCATTACCTTAGCAGAACTATTACGTCGTAGGGTATGAGGGGAGGTGGTCTCAGACCGTGTAGTCTCTGACTCTCTCGGGGGGCCTTAGCCCTATCTCAATGGACGTATTGAGGGATGATGGGGTGAGGCCTTGGATACACTGATTGGCATTAGGATTGGTTAGTTGCGAGCCCAGTTTGTAAGCCCTCGCCAGCAGGGGCTTACGTGTTGGTGTGGGTAACCGGTACAGCCATGCCATTTTCATGAGGTGTATATTGTCCATGGTGGGTGCAGGTGGGACGACAGTGCCATTTTCATTGGGCTGTTTCACACACTTGTGTATAGAGGTGAGGCGGCCACCGAACCTTTCTATAGCACATTGCAAACTTATAAACCAGACCAAAGATATGAATTGAGTGCATGCATATGTTTGTTGCATTCTTTTGTTTGCTCACTGAGCCATGATGTGTGCTCACCCTCTCGATGTCGAATATTTTTAGTTGATGATGCAGGTACTACAGTTGCAGATTATATGAATGATCCGGTGTATGCGCGTGTTGCTGCAATGGACGCTGAAGACTTAGAGGATGCGCATGACCTCTCGAGTGCAACTCATGCGTATTCTATTAGGATTTATTTGAATTTATAAAAGGATGTAATTGGTATTTTATTTATTTATGTCTCAGTTGATACAACAATAACTTGATATTTTAATTATGATTATTACATTTAGAGTTCTCAGTTCATTTACTATAAGACTTCCGCTATTGTGTATTTATTCTGATTATGGTTGTGGATGTGCATGGTTTTATTTTTAATGGATACCGCCTATTAGAGATCTTGGTTGAACCGTTGGTTTATTAGCGGTTCATCACACCGTTCTGAATGGTGCAGAATTGGGGTGTGACAGAAGAAGTCACATGCACAATCAAAGATGACTTAACCAAACAAAGTTAGCTCCCTCATAAGGGCGATTGGGTAAACATTATCCGAGTCAATTTAATTGAATTTGATTAAGCCATGTGTTCAGTCTTGGGACCTCGTGATTCCAAAAATGGATAATCAGTGGTACCTAGGTCTGACCACTTGGGTTACCGAATTCAATGAAATTGAAATGGATATATTAATCCAATGTCTTTATTAAGGATGGTTAGCAAAAGTGGTTCATGGATGAACAAACTAATAAATTTCTTCTTGACCATGGTATCTATGTCTTGACAGGGATTTTCTGTTCTTTTTTCAAAATCGACGTGTTAACAATGAGAGATTCGACACATCGAGCTTACATAATGGAGGGTGTATAGTGACCGTCTACTATGATGTAGAACAGGTGTATACATACCTCATACTCCTAATGGGTGAGAGTTCAAGATGCTCATCGTGTAGATTCTAACATGTTGACCAATCGAGGACAAAAACGGGTAAAACTTCGACGTCTCGAACAAGGATGTCATGGTTAAGCAGATTTTACTGGGTCGGTTCAGGGATGAACCAAAAATAACAAGCATTGGGCTACAATCTGGGTTAGGACAGAAAAGGCCACCTTGACAAGGACGGGTTAACCTATCACCGAATGCACGATGAATAATGGGCCCCTAATCCCTTTATATACTATGTTGCAAGGATCCAAGCGACGTGGAGTAGCATAACGCATTCTCAGGTGGACCCAAGAAACGCTCGTTATAGGCTGCTCGCCGGTCGTGGTCCCACAAAGTACATGCCAAGGTTGTGTGTTTCGCCTAGCGGGCTACTCCATATGCATAGGACCCGGTTCGGCTACTCGCACGAATGTGTGACTGAACCCATTCCCTCAAAAAAATATTATACAAGCATAAATATAGTATCCTAAAAACTAGCATCCAATTCACACAAGGAAAGTTCTCATTTAGGAGTCTGACGTTTATATCCCCAGTAGAGTCGCCACTGTGAGGACAAAGATCGTAATCTTTTTTTGGAAGTCGCCACCTAGATTAAAGTCTAGGACCTTAGAAAATGTAAAATCTCACCCTAAGGTAAAACTTCGATTGACTCATGACCCTTAGATTAGATTTCTGGTCCATCAGAGATTGGGTAAGCATCAGGTTACGATTATGGGAAGGGGTTAAGCACCCAAACCGCCCGATCAAAATCCGTCACCTATACCATTCCTATGCTAAACTCTATCTATTAAACCGAACCAAACCAAGTGGTTTGATATCATTGAACCGAATCTGTATCCATCAGATTGCCTACGTATCATGGAATTATTCTGAAAATCAGGTTCACCATCGTAGTTCAGGTGTAATTAAAGTTTATGATTGTGATTTATGCTTGTGCATGATTAAGTTCATTGTTCAAATTGAAGTTTATGCTTGAAAGGCTGAGAAACTCTATGGGTTAGTATCTGGATAGTCCATGTGAACTGATAGATAGTCCTAGTGGATTTAACAATGGATAACCCTTTCTGGGTCTGAATGTGGATAACCTATTCTAGGTTGGAATAAGGATAACCCTATCTGGGTCAGAATGTGGATAACCCTACTTGGGTCTAAATATAGACGGATATCCTAGTGGATCTATGGATAGTCCGAGTGGACTAAGGTTTGGCTCTGAATTTGGGATTCTCCCAAATGGCCTACGTATCCTAGGGTTTGCCCTAGGAATCAGAATCTACGTAGTTCGGGATGATGGGTAGATATCTAGTGGATCTATGGATAGTCCGAGTGGACTAAGGTTTGGATCCGAATTTGGGATTCTCTCAAATAGCCTACGTATCCTAGGGTTTGCCCTAGGAATTAGAATCCATGTAGTTCAGGATCTGGGTTGAAATGGTTGGGTATCCTAGTGGATCTATGGATAATCCGAGTAGACTAAGGTGTGGATCCGAATTTGGGTTTCTCCCAAATGGCCTACGTATCCTAGGGTTTGCCCTAGGAATCAGAATCCACGTAGTTCGAGCTGGAATAACCTGTTCTAGGTTAGAATGTGAGAACATATTATAGGTTTAGGGTTTAAAACCTATTCTAGGTTTAGGATTGAGAACCTATTCTAGGTTTAGGGTTTACTGAGAGGTGGAAATCGTCCTGAATTACCCCTTTCATCCTAAGTTCTAATTTTGGAAGGCTTGGCAAAGCATTCTCTTTCTTTATTAAGATTTTTGTTATTCCCATTATGCCCTTCCCAAGAATGTGGGTGCCTAAATGCACGTCCCCACACCTAATATGTTTGCTAGGTGTACAGATATGGCAGTTCGACTAGGGTGCAGCATAAATTAAGTTATTGCCATAAATGGAATATTCTAAGTATGGCGTGTATGATATTTATGGTAACTATCACAACATATAGTAAGATTGTGAAAATCTCCCTAATATGACATGCATTGCAAATAAGGCAAGAACCTAATATGGCAAGATCTAATATGCTAATCTAAGCATGGCAAGCCCTAATATGGCAAGATCTAATATGCATCTATATATCAATACGGTAAGTACCAATCATAGAATGCATATATGACATGAATTTTTTCAAAAAAAAGAAAAAATCTTATATGCTATTTTCTATGCATAGTAAGACTTGAAAATGGTAAGAAATTAAGATTTTGCTAAATATGGTAAAAAAATCTATTTATTCTACCAACTATAGCAACATATGGAATATGGCAAATATGGTATGCACAATCCAAACAAAGCATATGAATGTTCCAAATATAGCCATTTATCCAAATATGGCAGAATTTGCTCAAACAACCAATTTGCATGTTATTTTTTTGAAAAGTACAAAATTATTAAAAAACATATGTTCAACGTTCTTTGAAAAATTGTAATTTTTATGAAGATATTTGGAAAGATTAATGACTCAAAACTACCAGAATTATGATACAAGGTTTCAGATAATGGACGAAGCTATGAACTGCATTCAGATTCTATCACATTACAGAAAAATGACCATAGGTAGATCTTCTGCAACTCAAATCAAGCTCAACTCTTTTTCATGGAAAGATGACTTAATATATTATATTTCATATCAAGGAGTCGAATCCCAACAGAGAGCAAAAATAGGTCAAAGATATGCCCTAAGACCGGACATGTGCACTGGTCAAATCTGTTCCAGATTTTTTACCAGTTGCACCATAAATTCCAAATAAAATCCTATACTTAATAAAAATTAAATCCAGACATATGTCTATGTAGATAACTGTCTGATCTAAAATTTCATCAAGAAAAACAAGTTAAAACAGCATATTTTCTTTGTAAAAAATGATTCTCTTCAATCATGCGAATCAGTACATCATGACAGATTCAAAATCAGAACACTATGCACTTAATAATTGATATCAATTCAATAAAAAATTGAAAAAAAATATGAAATCAGTGCCATTTTTTAGTTGTATTTTTCCAATTCCAAATAGAACAAACTTTTTAGGATATTCTTCTAACATATCAGAGAGACTCCCATAAAAATTTAGGCTTCAAAATCCAAGAAAAAATACATGTGATGTACGTCCTAAGTTTGAATCTTAAATCTGGAAATTTCAGATTAGAAAATCACTTTATGAAATTTACAAAAAATATCAAACATCATCACATATCATTCAAAACTTCATCAATTAATAGCTTAGACAAATTATCATTCATGAAAAATACTAGACATAGACATCCTAACATTACCAAATATGTAGTAGAGCATTCCTGATTGAGATTTCATGAAAATTTACTTTTTTCAAGTAAAATTGACATTCGTGCATTCTAACAACCTCTAAATTTGTTTAGAGTAGTAACCTTGTGCTCGAATCGAGCAAAACCATCAATGTAGGATGATTGAAGGTCGTATCAAGCTCTTTGAATGTGAACCCTCCTTCTCTTCTCTTCTGCTTCTCTCTCTCTTCTCTTTCTCTCTTTTCTTCTTATCTTTTTTTTCTTTTCTCTTCTTCTTCTCTCTTTCTTTCTCCCTCTTTCACATTTTTTCTCTCTTACCCACGTTCTCTCTCTCCTTGTGGTCTGGAAAAGAAGCCCCCTCTCTCTTCTCTTGGCCTATTTATGCTTTTTCTCTCCTCTTCTAGAAGATCCTTCTTTCCTTTTCTTCTTTTTCTAGAAAATCTCTTTTTTTTTCCTTTTTTCTTCTTTCCTTTCTTCTCTTCCTTCCCTTTTCTCTTCTCCCACTCTCTTCCACACGTTTTTTCCCTTTTCTTCTTCTAGAAAATCCTCTCCTCTTCTTTCCTTCTTCTCTCTTCTTTTCTTTTCTTCTTTATCTTCTAGAAAATCCTTTCTTTCCATTTTTTTCTTTCCTTATTCTCCCTTTCCCACGTTTTTTTCTCCTTCCTTTCTTTCCTTTTTCTCCTTCTTCTTCTAGAAAATCCCTTCTCTCTTTCCTTTCTCTCTTTCCTTCTTCTGGAAAATTCCTTCTCTCTTTCCTTTCTTTCTTCTTTCCTTTTCTTCTTCCTTCCTTTCCTTCATTTTTTTTCTTTCTCCCTCTCTTTTCACATTTTCTTTCTAGAAAATGTTTCCTTTTGTTTTTTCTTTTTTTCTTTTCTTCCTCTTTCCTTCCTTTTTTTTTTCTCTCTCCCTTTAACGTTTTCTTTCCAGAAAACGTGAAAGAGATCATTTTTTTCCTTTTTCTTTTTTTTCTCTCTCATTCCTTTTTTCTTTCTCCCATGGCCTCTCTTTCCTCTTTCTTTCCACGGCCTCTCTTTCCTCTCTCTTTCCTATAATATATGTATATATATATATATATATATATATATATATATATATATATATATATATATATATATATATATATATATATATATATATATATATATATATATATATATATATATATATATATATATATATATATATATATATATTGTATACAATAATATATTATACATTATACACATATAAAAGAAAATGCATGCATATGGACTGACATAACTTGGTCTGGATTGGTCTGAGCTGGGCCGGGCTAAGTTAGACTAAGCTGGATTAAGCTGGTTTGGACCAAGATTGACATTTCATAGTCCATTTCTGTCACCCTTCCATATAGAATTTTTCGATAGCATCTATTCCAAATTTTTTTCCTTCACTTTGTAGAACATTAAAAATGAGGAATATTGGAACTTGAATCATCTCATTTGGAAATAAAATGGCCAACTTATGAATTTTTGAAGTTTGAGCATGCCAATTATCGATAATTTGGCTGACCATTCTGCATGGGATCTTTCGGAGACTTCTACTGGAAATCCTTTACATCCACTTTGTAGAGTACTAAAAATGGAACATAATGAAACTGAAATTACCTGATTTGGATATGGGGTGACCAAAATATGAATTTTTGAAGATTAAATGATCATTTTCATGTGTAATTTTGCATGGGACCCTTTGGAGACTTCTACCCGATATTTTTTTAGTCTACTTTGTAGAACATTACAAATGAAGAATAATGGCCTTGGAATCATCTGAATCCGACGTAGAACGACATAGATATGAAGCTTTGAAGTTCTAACGATAATTTTGCATGAAAGATTGCATGGGGCCCACGGTGTCCTTTGTCTAGGATTGTTCACGTCCATTTTGAAGAGGACTGAAAATTAAGAATATTGGCCTTTGAATCATCTGATTCCGATATCAGATGATCAAGATATGATGATTTGAAGTTTAAATGATAATACATGCATCATACGATAATTATGTAAATGCCCTTGCACTTCAAACTGTAATGTCTTCCTTGCTCGATGTCAGAATTTGATGATTCCGGTCTCATTTTGAAGATAATTTCATGACCTGTACATCCAAGTAGGTAATAACCTAAGACCTTGCTGTGGGGTTCATTAGAGAATCACAAATCTTTGGATTAAGGTCAAAAACCTGCCATATTGATTCACTTATGCTGAGGGTGGCAAAAATGGGGTGCTTACACTTGCCATGATCAATATTTATGAGCATGCATTGCATTATAATAACTATGAATATTTATATGATTTTTTGGGTATAGTGGACATATGGAGTATGGGAGTACAATACATGGGTCACGTTATTGATGCTAGGCTCTAGAGGGAGCACGGTGATCCATGGAATGGAGCCGAGGTTCATCGTTAAAGTATAGTTTTAATTATGAATTGATGCGACGATGTATGATCGCTTGTGTGATGCATTGGAGTGCGGGTGCACTAGTCATGTTGGATTGCAACTATGTATGGTGGTTTGTGTGAAGCATGGGAGTGTGAGTACATGGATCACGTTGGAATGTAAACACGCTAGTGGTAGACACGGATCCATGGGAGTAGAGCCAGGGTTCTCTGCTAGTGGATAGCACGATGGTTATGTTGACATGATAGTGGGGGCACAGTGAACCATTGGAGTAGAGATTTGAAAACTTCTGCTGGCGGGCAGCCAAAGTGAAATGAATGAACATAATAGACATAGGTAATGCTATTCTCTGTTTCCTACGTCCCTCCAGTAGGGGTAAAGATACTGGCATAGCTTTGCACTCCCAAAGGTTGGGCGACCCTAAGGGGAGTCAATGACATATGGGTGTACGATAGCTGGCGTATGTGAGGTTTATGGTGGGAGGCATTGAACCCTGTAAGGATGCGAGTCCCCAAGGGGAGAGTTAGCTTGTAAAAGCAGTTTCACGGCCTGGGATTGTGTATTCAATTTCTACCTTTGCCTAGGATGTAGAAACACAAACCTGAGACCTAATATAAAATAAATTGCATTCATCTCATTGGTTGTTGTATGTGCATAGCATGTGATACTAGATTTCTCAATGAGCTAGGATGTGAGCTCACCCTCGTGTCGATACTATTTTTTATATCCTTCTGCAGATGATTTCTCTGTTGCTAATTTCATCGAGTCCCCTTTGGCTAGCGTGACTGGTGGCCCTGATGATGTTGGTGGAGAGCACGGCAAGGGCTGCACCTACAGTGACTACGTTTATACATGACATAGCCCTCCCTTTACTTTCTCCCTTTCCTGATATTCTCTTGATTATTATGATCCTTTCGATGGTAGACGAAAAGGCCTATCATAAACAATATAACTAATTTACTCCCTTTTTATTTGGGTATTTGTATATGGATATTGTGGTAAAATTTTTTAAAGGAACAATTAGTCTGCAACAGATAACATGATACATAGTATGGGATATGATATCATTTAGAAGCATCTCTCTATATTAAATGCTTTCACTTACTTTATTATTGCTTCTGGATTATTGTGGATATTGTAAGTGTAAACTATGGTATTTTTTTGTAATCATTGTGGTAGCGATTTTGGATGTATTTGGGTGCCGCAAGGGTTGACCCAGATATCACATCTGATTCTCTAAAATAGGCTGTGACACATCGTCCCAAATGCACAAGACTAGGGTTCAACCTAGTACATTGAAGTGCACCCCAGTAGCAAACCCAATCAACTTCTTCAGGATAATGTAACGTCCTGCCTCAACCATAGCTGTGCCAAACTTCTCCCAGTTTTAGCTACAGTCGTATGATAGGAATCAGGTCCTATCAAATCGCCTGGTTGGGACTACCCTACCGACTTTACCATGTGCCATAGTGTTTACAAGTAAACTAAGTGGCATTTACAGTTAGGAAATATTGTCAGGCACTGTATATGGAAAGTTGGGCAAAAAAATAACTTTTGTTTGGGATATAAATAGAATCCTTGGTGTGGAAACCAATGCCCAACCATCAAGGAATTCTCAACCGTGTATGGGAAGCCTATAATGCTTCTTTCATCCCCATGCACTAGTAAGGAACCAGGAAAACCCTAGTTATACTCAATAAGAGGAAATGAGAATTAAACAAAAGGAAAAGAGAGAAAGAATCATACCTGAATGGAAGAAGAATTGGGTTGTGCCACCCAATACAGCCAAAAACACCAAGAACAAAGAATGAAACCTTGAGAGATTCAGAGAGACACCTTTTTCTCCCTTTTACCATCGGAGGAACTTTGTTGTGGGCTCTAAATGAGGACCCATGAGTCCTTTTATAGAGTTCTGATTTTCATAAAATCGGAGGACCAACAACTTAAATGTTGCCTCCGCTTAACCTACTAGAACCATGTTGTGCTGCTGGGTGTTACGAACCAGATGCATTACGGGATGGTATAGCACCCGGTTTCCATTACCCAGTTCTCCCAATAAATTAGGGGATTACTAACCAATCCATCTTAATTAGAGGAACGTACTCTTGGTTATTGCCTCCGGTTCAGAAAGCAGTCTAAATGAGACTTAGAAAAGAGAAAATTGCTGATGCATTGCTTATACCTGCCATAACATAATATGTTTAACTTGTTGTTATGGAAAAATTAGATTTATGGTTCATACTAATATATGGGCATTTACAGATTGCCCACTTCAAGCAACAAGGGATGCTTTACCAACGAAATCCACAATTGGGTCTTCCAGTACGGGAAGAGGTTAGTGCGGGGTTTCCTACCTCCTTGCACCCACTACCACCACCCTTACTGCAAGGTTCCCCACCGGTAACCAAATCACTAATGGCTGCAAACATGGCTATCGTAATGGGTGGTTTAACTTGGAACGTACAAAAAGCTGCAACAGAAATTCTTGGATGAGCTATTGAGGGCACAGGCAACGAGTCAGCAATAGTTCATCACGGATTTAGTGGCTGCCCTCAGAGGAGGGCTGACAGTTACTAAAACCCTCTCAGCGCCTCTCGCAGTTGGCCTTGCTTTGGCTAGTGGACCTTGGCTAGTGGACCAACACCGCCACCGCATTCTCCACCCACTTGAAGTATCATGAATGTGGTAAATCTGGTGGGGAAAAGAAAAAAGGTCATCCTTCAGCAAGATGTAGACCTTCAACAAGACCTTGTCACACCCCGTTCCTGACATATCGGTACTGTGGAATGCAATGGGATCTCTCCATCTTATCAGGGCATAAGAAATCCCCTTCCAGGATCGCACATCACGGGTCCACCAATCAACCCAGCCAAAGAACTATCAGAGTAAATTTATAATCTTATTTTACACAAATTATCCAAACGAAAGAAGATAAATTATCGAAAGACTTAAAACTTAAATCCAGTTATTCAAGAATAGACGTATTACTAATTTAATTTAATATTAAGTTTTAAATTCATAAATCAATTATCCAATTATCTAGAATAAATAATCCAACATAAAGTAAAGACATTGTTCAAAGTTTATTCAAACATAAACCCAAAATAATAGTATCCCAAATCCAAAATAGAAATGAAATAGGCTCATCCTAGGCCTAGAAGAAACTTTATGCATCATACGATGGATCAAAGACATCTTCCTTAGGTTCATAGTCTTCATCCTCCACACTAGATGGACTGCAACCCAAAGCATCAATCGAAAAACCTACATCATCTAAAAATAGTTTATGTGCACAAGGTAAGTTAAACCACCGAGCTTAGTAAGAAAACGAAACATACAACAAGCAAATCTATGCAATTAACAACTACGGTCTGGTGTATAACTATAAGTGCTAGCTCAAGACAACCCATACATGGAGTCTCCGGTTACACAGTTCACTCCCAAAGAATGAATACTGTCCTAAACATGAAGCACAGTAACATCCCCCAAATATGGATCCGTTGTTTTTGTGTAAGTCCGTTTCACGCTGGTTGGTTGTCAGCAACTCAACCCAAGTCCACAATACATCGGACACTTGAGGAGATGGTAATCCCGCTAGTCGACTCGCCCACCCATCCACACTACGTCGAGTATGGGGAGCATCGCAGCTATGTTCATACCATTTTTTATTGAACCAATGCCACTACATAATCCCCTAATGGCAAGGGATACAGTTATTCGAATTAATTAAAGTTCAACTAATCATGTCCACTTAATTAGTCATATTACTGGACCGTAACATCACTAAGCTTCTAACCCCATCCGGTCCCCACATAGGACATCGTGACTTGGCTAAGTTACATATGGTTAATGCAAAGCAGCGCCAGTAAAAAGTGGTGCAAGCGTCCCATTCCACCCACCTTCCTCCTTACTAACTTGACCAGACATCATGAATCACCAAGACTAGCTCTACTTTTCATGGAGAGATCACGAGGCGTCCCATTCCACCCTGCTTCCAAACCACTATAGATATCATTAATCATATATACAAGAGAATGCATATGCATGAGCAACCAAGACAGTTCATTGGATGACATGTTATCACACAAATGTATATTATCAATTACATATCATCACTCATCATGATCAATGTAGCTAATTCTACCAAACAAAGGTTTAATTCCCTTACCTGATATGGTAAGCAACAACTACAGAGGACGGTCTCAAGTAGTTCTCCCACACCTTAATAGCAATAAAAGTAATAGTATTTAATCCATCATTTTGTTGTTTGTCTCTATTGCTTGCTCAAGCATAGCCTAATGATTTATTTACACTTCCATGGTATGGTTATTAGTAATAAACATCCTGCACTTGCTGCCCAGGGGTTTCAAATACATATAATCATGAACAGCAAGCATTGATAGTAACTAGCATAGGTTATAAACAAAACAAGAGAGAAAACCTATGCAAACATAAGATCTCAAGGATATAAACCCATAGACAGGTTCATAAAAATCCCAAAGAGATGCTGTCCAGGAGTGGTCATCAACAGAGGTCATTTCACCATGCGGCACATGGCATCGACCGTACGGTCTTGGCCACAGGCTTGCAGCACATGTCATCGACTGCACGTCGAAACATGGCCAAAACTGGTTGATTTTGACACAGTGCTCTTCTTGGATTTTATTAAGCCTAAATAAGGAGTTTGGGTTCAAAAATCCCATTCTACCTTAGGTTATTGGCATTGATTCCATTTCCCAGTTTATCGATATTGCTGGATCTGGTTTTATATCTCAGATCCAATTCCAGCAATACCAAGAAGGGTTTCCCTTGGGTTTCAATCGATAATAGGTCCTTCAAAACTAACACGAATGTCTGGGATACTGAGATCCAACCATTAGCCCACTTAATTCCATTTTTTCAATATTCCATAGGTCTTGATCCCTTATCAAGTTTTCCCAAATCATCTACATGACTCCTTTGGTAATTCCCTTTAAGGGTGAATGAGTTTTTATCCAGGGATAACATGATTCAAGGGTCTATCCATGATTAAACTATTATTTTTCACCATTTATTATTATCATCAGATCTCAGTCCTTCTCCAAATCTGATCCAACATTCAAATTGGTCCTTGAACATGTCTCAGTAATAGCAAAGGGAAGATGATAGTTATGGAATCATGATTACATGGTTTCTCCATGGATTTACTCAATCGTTTTCTTATGAAAAGAACTTAGAGAAGTTGGGAGAGGGTACCAAAGAGGATTTCCCCTATGATGGTGCTATCAAGGCTTACCTCATTGGTAGACGAGTCTTTCCCTTTCTCCTTTCTTCTTCCTCCTTCTTCTTCCTTTTCCAAAATGCGTCAGAACTCTATTGCTCCTTTTCTCTCTTCTCTATTTCGGTTTGTATAGAGAATGAAAAGGAAAAATGGAGTATGGACTAATCCCATACTCCATTCACATTTGGAGTGGATTGGGCTCCAATCATGGTAAGTTGGAGGATTCCCTCCTTCCTACCAATTTTGAAAGAGAAAATAAACTTGGACACTAATTCTAATAGTTGAGAAGACAACCAACTCGCAGACCAAACAAACCACTTGTCCAAAACTGGGTTGCTTTCCAATCCAATCTCAATCCAAAAGGTGTGGCCCTAGGGTGTGGCACGTGTCTAACCGCACCTTGGTGGTGTCATGTCAAACCCCTTAATTGAGTCTCGTTTGAACATTTAAGTGTGAAGGGTTTCGTTGCTTACCTCCATTGGGCTTTATTGGTCTAGTTCATGCTGTTTTGAATCGTTCCACTATGGGAAGACTTATTTCAAAGCTAAAATTTCAAACTACGACTAAAAATTTGGGTGGGGGTCTTACAAACTATCAGCAAAGATGAGTGAAGCCATATGCCATGATCCCAAGATGACCTTCACTTTGGTGGAAACTTTCAAGATTTTGGGGAAGTTCATAGAACGCCTCCAAGAGCAACAACAAAAAATCTTCACACAGATCATGACTGCCCCAGATGCCCATGCTGTAACTGTTGTCCCAAGTACCAATTTGGTTGGTATGCCGACAAACAAAAGGATTGGAAAGCGGCCTATGACATCTCAGGATGCGAGCGAACCGTGCAAGATCCCTAGGATTCAACGTCCCAGGGTTGGATCAGTATTAGGGAGTCAATCACCTATCTTGCCTAAGACCATCGCTTTACCTACCAGAATGCAGTGCAAGTACCACAAGTGCAGTGGGCATGGGCACTTCGTGTGTAAATGTACTCTACCTCGGGTACTAGGACCACTATCACTACTAGTATTACCAGATATATGCCGTATCTATAATCGACCCAGATACATGGCTAGACCCTGTTCTCAACCTCCTGGTCACCCACCAGCATTGTGACAGGTAATAGAGCGGTACTCCCTTCTGTGAATTTTGGCAGGTAACCTTTTAACGCTACCTATGAAATTACTGTTCTATGCTACCACCATGGGTTTATTCTAGTCATCCTAGGACCTATGCACATAGGAAGCAATGGTATTTATAATAAGGAAATAAAATATTACCTCCGAATAGTACTATAATTTCTTATTCCCAGTTACAATAGAAGCAATTACCTAGGAATAGGTTGTAGGGCCATATTTGGGCTCTTACTACCATAGAACACTGTTAAGATACTACAAGAATTGAGCTACGAAGCTATTCAATGGCAGATAATTCCATGGTGGCATATGAAAATTAATGATGAGGTTACCCTCAAGATGAACCATTGGGTATTAGGGAGTTAAGAAAGAATTTTATTCTCATGGATTTCATGGGAAAGATGTAAGGGGGGATTGTTCGAGATTGAAGATCAAAGCAAAGTAATATACCCAAGATTGTATTTAGGACAAGGTACGGTCACTTTGAGTTTTTGGTGATGTCCTTCGGGCTAACGAATGCTCCAGCCTCATTCATGGAGCTTATGAATCAGGTATTCCAGGAATTCTTAGATAAGATTGTCATTGTCTATATCGATGACATCCTCATCTACTCACCTAATGATACTACCCATGCGGAGCACTAGAGTTACAGAAGCTGAAACATGAGAGTTATATGCCAAATTCAAGAAATGAAAGTTTTGGTTTAGGCAAGTAGCATTCTTAGGACATGTTATATCTGTTGAAGGTTTAGCAGTGGACCTTGGAAAGGTCAGTGCAGTCATGGACTGGTGTATACCCACATCAGCTATAGAAGTCAGAAGTTTCCTTAGATTTGCCAGCTATTACCGGCATTTTATTAAGGGATTTTTCCATATAGCTATACCGTTGATGGGATTGACTAAGAAGGGAGTTATGTTTGTTTGGTCAGATAAATGTGTGGAAAGCTTTCAAACCCTCAAGGAAAAGCTAGTCTCTGCTCTAGTTCTGACTATCCCTTTAGACAAGGCTCCATCTACAGTTTATACGGATGCTTCCAAATATGGATTAGGTTGTGTACTCATGCAAGATGACTATGTAGTGGCTTACGCCTCCAGACAATCGAAGGTGCATGAGAAAAATTATCCTACACATGACCTAGAGCTTGTAGCATTGTCTTCACTTTAAAGATATGGAGACACTATTTATAAGGTGAAAAGTTTTGTATAATGTTAAATCACAAGAGTCTGACTCACTTGTTTAACCAGAAGGAGTTAAATATGAGACAGCAAAGATGGTTAAAGCTATTGAAAGATTATGACTGCATCATCAAGTACCACCCTAGCAAGGCCAATGTGGTGGCTGATGCCCTCAATTAGAAGGCAATGGTTATAGTAAAAGGGAAAACCCTTGAGTCAGCTAAACATGAGGAAGGGCACAACTTGGCCCATACATTGGTTCTTGAACCTCCTTCGCATGTTGAACCCTCTATTACCGATACTATTAAATCGGAATGGATTGAGACGACAGTTGAGCTGCTCTGTACATTGACCATTCAGCTTACCCTGCTTAATGAGATCAAGGATGCCACTAACAGTGATGCTCATCTGAAGACTCTCGAGCATGCATGACCTTGAAAATGCAAGACAAGACGCAGACTTCTCCAGTGACAGCATGGGCATGATTAGATACAAAGGAAGGGTTTGTGTGGCAGAATCTGCCAAATCATTAAAGGAAACCATTATGTTGAAGCTCATTCCACTCTTTTTACAGTTTACCCTGGCATTACTAAGATGTACCAGGATCTGAAGAAATCCTACTGGTAGAGAGGTATGAAGGCTGATGTGGTAGCTTTTATATACAAGTACCTTACTTGCCAACAAGGTAGATAGACAATGACTGACTAGGTTACTTTAACCATTATCGATCCCAGAATGGAAGTGGGATCATATCACTATGGATTTTGTGATAGGATTACCCTTGACGCCAAAAAAAATGTTGGTGCAATTTGGGTAATCATGGACTGTTTCACAAAGGTGGCCCAGTTCATAGCAATTAGGCCACAATACACTATGGATGGGTTGGCCAAGCTATATGTAGACAACATAGTGAGATTGCACGGAGTATCCGCAAGCATAGTATCAGATAGAGATCTAAGATTCAAGTCTAATCTATAGGACAGTTTGCAGTAAGCAATGAGTATGCAGTTGAAGTTCAATACTACGTTCCATCTAGAGACTGATTGACAATTTGAGCGCATGGTACGAATTTTGAAAGATATGCTTCGAGCTTGCGCATTGGATTTTAAAGGCAGTTGGGACAAGTATCTGTCTTTGATAGAGTTTGGCTACAACAATAGCTACTAGGCTACCCTTGGTGTTGCTCCATATGAGGTAAGTGATGCAAAACTCCGCTATATTGGAATGAAGTAGGTGAGCACAAAATATTGGTGCCTGATGTCATACAAGACACTTGTGATAAAGTGGATCTAATCAGGAAGAGAATTAAGGTAGCTCAAAGCAGGTAAAAGAGTTATGCTGATGGTCGGCATAAGGACCTAGAATTTCAAATCGGTGATAAGGTTTTCCTCAAAGTGTCATCCCACCGTGGTATTCGACGCTTTCGCAAGAAAGGGAAGCTAAGTTCCAGATATATCGTTCAGTATGAGATTTTAAGAAGAAGTGGCAAGGTGGCATGTCAGTTAGCTTTGCCTCCCATACTATCTGAAGTTCATGACGTATTCCACATTTTATTTTTGAAGAAGTACGTTCATGATCCATCTCATATATTGGGGGTAGAAGTTCCACAGATTGACCGAGATCTATCTTGCACCATGGAACCTATGGCAATCTAGGATAGAAAAGTGCAGCAGCTATGGAACCATTCCAATCCCTATGTGAAGGTTTATTGGCATAGTTATGCTATTGAAGAAGCTACTTGGGAAAGCGAGAATGTAATGCGGGAGAAATATCCACATGTAAGCACCTCATTTTTACCATCCTCAGTTGAACAAAGTCTTACTGGAGTGTAGACAACAATGTGGGAGAGATGAGAGAGAGTGAAACTCTCTCAAAAATGATAGTTGATTAGTCCCGGCATGCTCTCTATAGTGTTCTGAGAAGAGCTAAAATGGTCCCTATTGTCCAGGAGCCTATGTAAACACATATGGTAAGTTGGTGAATCCCAATACAAGGTTTGGATTTGGTCTACGACTTGAAGATGATTTTCGATTGGCTCCACAGTAAGGAAATGGGTTGCAACCTGAATGGATCCGTAGGCCATGAAAATACCTTCGAAATGAGACTAGAATCGCTTAATTTCGATGTCAAATGGAGATGATATGGTGATTTTAGTCTAGGAATAAGAACAAGGGTATTTTCTAAAGATTAATAATATTCAGGTGCTTGTATACAAATTATCATAAGTTTAATGATTTAAACTTTATCTTCTCATATCTCGCTCATCAAACGTCCAAATAAAGTGATTCCAGTGTCATTATTCCTCATTTTTGGTGATCTACAAAGTAGATGTGGAAAATCTGGAGCAGAGGTCTCCGAAGGATCCCATACGGAGCCGCAAGCCGATATGACCGCTTAAACTTTAATTTCTCATAATTTTATTATCCGATGTCCAAATCATGTGATTCAAGTCTCAATATGTTCCATTTTTGGTGCTCTACAAGGTGGACATGAAGGATTTGAGGCAGAGGTCTCTGAAGCATCCCATGCAGAGTCGCTAGGTGAATTATCATGAATTGGCCTATTTAAACTTCAGAAATTCATAAGTTGACCATTTTACATCCAAATGAGGTGATTCAAGTTCCAGTATTTCTCATTTTTAATGTTCTACAAAGTGAACGTAGAAAATTTGGAATAGAGGCTGTCAAAAAATTCCATGAGGAATTACAGTTGAAATGGCCTATGAAATGACAAAGAGAGAGAAAACCCAGTCAACCCAGCTCAATCCATATCAGTTTAACACAGTCAACTCATGTCTGTCTAACCCAATCAAGTCAATCCAGCTCAAGTCAGTCCAAACCAAACTAGTTCACCCATGTGCAGACACTTGTCATATGTATATATTATGTATTGTGTATTATTTATATACATATATTTTATATCACATATATATATATATATATATATATATATATATATATATATATATATATATATATATATGTCCAAAAAGAGAGAAATAGAGCCATGGAGATCTAATAGCGGGGGGCCCACTAGTGAGGTAGTTTAGGTAAGAGAGAGAGAGAGAAAGCCACTTGACCATGGGTCCCATTGCAAGAAAGAAGAGAAAAAAAAAGGAGATCCAAGCCATTGGAAATAGAGGGGCCCATGTTGGAGGGAAAAAAGAAAAAAAAAGAGGTCGTGAGGAGAGAGAGAGCCGTGGGAGAAGAATAAGGAAAGAAGAAAAAAAGAAAAAAAAAAGAGAAAATCCAATGAGAGGGAGATAGAGTTTTGATGGGACTTAAAGAAGGAAATAGAGGGGCCCACTAGTGGGATGGTTTAGGGAAGATGAGAGAGAGAGAGAGCCGTAGGACCTAGAAAGGAAAGCGAATAAAAGAAATAGGAAACTCTAAGTGATCTAATGGAGAAGAATAAGGAAAAGGAAAAAAAAGAGAATCCAAGGAGAGAGGGAGAGAAGTTTAGGAATGAGACTCTAAGTAATGGGGTCCACTGGTGGGCCAATGAGGAAATAAAAGGGAAGAAAATCGACAAAAGGAAAGCAGAAAAAGAAAAGGAAAGAAAACAGAAAAAAGAGAGAGGGACTGTCCAAATTGACAAAAGAAAAGAAAAAAAAAGGAAAAACCAAAAAAAAAAAAAAAAAGAGAAAGAGAGGGACGGTTGAAAGAGAGAAAAGGGGGATCTAATAAAAAAATTGGAAAAGAGGGAGACGGAAATTGAGAGAGGAGAGGATGAAGAAGGGAAAGAGAAGAAGAGAAGGAAGAAGGAGAAGCTAAGAGAGAGGAAATCTTTGCAAAGCTGTAAGTCCATCTTCCATTGTTATTTTCTAGTACATACCTACAATTCATGACCCCTCATCCATTGTAGTAACCAAAAATTTGATTTTGATATGATTCCATGATGCTAACATATCGAAAATTGCTTGAATATGCCTATTTTTGATAAATCATGATCAGAGATGTTATATTGCGTATATGTTGATGTTGTAATTCCCATGTTTGATATTTTTTATGCATTAGAATATGTTTAAAGTACTCAATGGAGAAAAATTGAATGTCATATGATGATGGACCAAACTGACAGTTAGCAGCATAGACAAAAATGGATTTGTGAATGAGAAATACAAGTTTCCTATATTCATAGGAATCAATGGGAGAATGGCAATGAGTATTTTAATGTTTTTCACAAGGTGGATTTCAGATTTGAAAATTTTAGATCTGAAATCCGATTTTGGGACATGCATCTCATACAGATTTTTGACGAATTTCGAGTCTAAAATTTTATGAGATACTCATACATATGTTATAAAGTTCTCCTACAAATTTCAACTCGTTTAGAGTTGAGAAAGTAGAGATAAAAAAAGCCCCAATGATGCTACTATCCTTCTTGGGTATAGTGCAAACCCTCATCGGAAGAGCTCTAAAAATAGAATTTACGGCCATAATTTGATAATTCCTCATTCAAAGAAAATTAAAGATATGAAGTCATGAAAAACTTGGAACTGACTAGATTTTTCTGATTTTTTTATGGATTTCATATGATTTTTGAAGTGCACCATGGTCTGTTTTAGCTTCAGTTAGAACACATTGAATTGCATGACTGAGATGTGATGTTTGAGACTTGAGGACCATTCTGTTTGCATAATATTTTTTAATGAATTATTAGATCTATTAGTTAGCTACATGACCATATGCCTAAATTATATTTTCAATAAGTGGCTGATTTTATATAGAATTTATGGTGCAGCTGGTCAGAATCTGGAACAGACTTGACCAGTGCACATGCCTGCAATTGTGGTACATATTCGACCCATTTTGGTTCCCTGTTGGGATTTCCCTTCTTGAGACAAAATCTATGTCTCTGAGTCCTCTTTTAGAGGATGTATTTTGAGCTTAATTTGAAAAATTATGAAGCTCCATATGCATATTTAGCCAAAGGTCCACAGAATCTATTGATTACAGTAAAAATCAAGAAAATCAATGCATAAGTGTCCTGTAGAGACTTTTTAGACATTACTTCCTTGAAGGAAAAGGTAGCCACATGAGTTTGAAAGACAACCAATTGAACAGATAATTTTTTCCATGACTGAAGAATATCTTATGATTATTTTCCCATGACTGGTTTGAATCTGTAAATCAATCTGACCAGTTTTCATAGTCTGACCTTGTAGGCATGATTTAAACCGTTAGATTTCCATCATATTGTGCTTTAAAAGAATTTGAGACCATTAGATCTTGATCATGAGCATCTTATTTGAATCTGAACCACTGGATTGATCATAAGTGATATAGGTGAATCTAGACCATCGGATTGTCTTGATGATTGATGTAAATGAATATGAATGGATAGATTATTAATTGGAGTGATATGAGCCATTAGATCTTTATTGTGAGTGATTTTGAGTGATCTGAATGATTGAAAGATCGGTTTTTAGTGATTTGAACCATTAAATTACCTTTTTGAGTGATTTAATTGAATTTGAACGGTCGAATTGACCTTATGAATGTTTTAAGTGAATCTGAACCATCGATCAAATATGATCTTGATAACATTGATGATGATCGATTAAATCAAATTTGAGTAGTCGATCAAATATGATCTTTGTCACATTATTGATGATCGATGCTTGATCGATGCTCTCACATGTTTGCTGTCATATTGATTCATATGCTTCTTGTTATATTTTAGATGTCATGCTTTATTGCCATACTTGAGATGATATCTGATGTTATTTTTTGCCATACTTGAATGATATTTATTGTTGGTAATAACTTAATTTCTGCAACACCCTAGTCGAACTGCTATATCTGTACACTTAGAAGACATATTATGTGTGGGGACGTATATGTAGACACTCACATTCACGGGAAGGGTAAGAATGAAAAAATGATAAATCTTAATCAAGAATAAAAAATCCTAGCCAAACAAATACCAAATAAGGTTTTAGGTTAAGCGTAGCTTAGGACGATCGCTACCCCTTAGCTCATTTTCCCCTAAGATACGAAAAACTAGATAGGTGTGAAGTGAATTGAACCATAGAGCATTTAGTTTTCATACGTTGATATTGAAAGAAAAACATGAATGATTTGAATGCACATTCTGAACTATAGGGATCCTGATTCTTAGGGCAGCACCCTAAGATACGTAGGCAGATTGGTAAGATTTTCAAACATTGTTCCACATTATGATCTTGAAAGAATATACACATGAATGAATTGAATGTACATTTCGAACTACGCGGATCCTAATTCTTAGGACAGCACCCTAAGATACGTAGGCAGTTTAGTGAGATTTTCAAACATGGTTCCACACTATGATCTTGAAAGGATATACACATGAATGAATTGAATACGCATTCCGAACTACGTGGATCCTGGTTCTTAGGACAGAACCCTAAGATACATAGGTAGTTTGGTGAGACATCCAAACACGGTTCCACATTTCAATTTGTATAGAATAATAAGTTTTAGCCTTCCTTAGACCAAGGTAGAGTACACCTGAGTGGTCTTAGGTTAGCAAATTTTAGGCTTCCTAAACCGAGGTGGAGTACACCTGAACAATTTTAGCCATCCCTCTTATCTTCCTAGACCAAGATACAGTACACCCAAGTGGTCATAGACATACCATTTTAGCCTTCTTAGATCAAGGTAGAGTACACCTGAGTGGTCTTAGAATACTATCCATTTTAGCCTTCCTAAACCAAGGTAGAGTACACCTGAGTGGTTCTAGGAAATCCATATCCACAACGCATCACAATAAACTACGTTATACCTGATTTTTATGACTTCTGAAATACGTAGGCAACTTGGAGGACCTCTCCAAGTACGGTACTATATCTTAGAATCCTTAGGTCCACCAAATCTTAGTATCATTAGGTCCTCCATACCCATACCATATCCATATCATTATCCATATTCACTTTGACCCACAAAGGCTATCTATAGATTCGACCTCAATCATCATCAAACATAAACTTCAACTTGAACAATTGAATCTAAGAAAGCTTAAGCATAAACCACATCCATAACCTTAATCACATTCCATTTGAACTATGTTATGGACTTGATTTTCTGGATTAGAATACATAGGCAATTTGAGATGTCTAGGACGTCTCAGATTCAGTCCATCACCGAACCATCTTCGGTTCGATGAACTGTATATTACTTTGCTTGTTTATTTATTTTGAGAACATGTTTGACTGAACCGAGGTTAGAAGAATTTAGAAATTTAGCATAGGATCCCTTATGAGCCCTAGTCATCATCCATTGACAATGAAAAGTTAGAACCATAGAGTCTAAGGAAAGTAGAATCACATAGGAGACCGATTTTTTAATCGGGCAACTTTGGATGCCTAACACCATCCCAAACTGTACCTTGAACGCTTACCAGTTCTCTGATAGATCAAAGCCAATATATTGGGTCAAATGAGTCAATAGAAGTCTTTTCTTATAATGTGACTACATTTTTTTTAGGTCATAGACCTTAATCTAAGTGGAGACTCCAAATCATTTTTTTCATCCCTCAAAGATGGGTGAAAATACTTTTGTCCTCACAGTGGCGATTCCACAT
The DNA here is from genome assembly GCA_028583415.1 of Protea cynaroides. Classification (NCBI taxonomy): domain Eukaryota; kingdom Viridiplantae; phylum Streptophyta; class Magnoliopsida; order Proteales; family Proteaceae; genus Protea; species Protea cynaroides. The sequence goes on from JAMYWD010001791.1 coordinate 23,822, forward strand.
TTAGACTCTAGATTTACTTTCCTACATTGATTGATTGACATTGGATGCTAGATCTAGGGCTACTATTATTTATGTTTGTACATATTGTTTTAGGGGGTATGGGTTTGGTCACACATCGTGCCATTAGTCGACCCGGGTCCTCATGCAGATGGGATCCCCCACTAGACGAAAAGTACAACCTTGACACGTACCTTGTAAAAGTCTTTACTGGTGAGGGTCTCTGACGATTGTTTCTTGGTTTCGCCTAGGAAGGCATCATACTACTCTAGGTCTTGACATTTTGCAAAACGGTACATCAAAAAGAATTGAGGGGCCCATGATTCACCGTGTAGACGGGATAGGCCACTCCTCCTCGTCAAGGTAGCCTTGCCTGTAACATCCCCTTCCCAGGTGAGGGAAATAAATCACTGATCACAATAAAAACAATAAAAAGCTTAGTTGAACCTGTATAAATTTTTTTTTCTTCTTTCAAACATATATCATCTCATCTAATAGTACTTGTTATCTCATCTGTCATCAACTTTGATCCATTTTCAATACTTTAAAGTATACAGAGAAAGTCCTAAACCATATATTCTATTAAACTGATGGTAAAACTACTTATTACATAAATAAACTTAATTACTTACATTACATCCAAGTTGTGGGTCTATATTACAAAAACTTGTTACCCACACAGCTGAAATATCAACTACATGGAGTTTACATTATACAAATACATAATCAAAATACTTTAATTAACCAAGAGGCCCAAAACTTCCTCTTGGACTACCATCTACAGTTGTCTCTTTTCCTTGAGCTTGCTATAATAACCTGTAAAACATATAAGTCAACTGGAATGAGCCAAAGCTCAGTGAATAGTTAACAACTTGGCAGGAATACATGCAACAAGCATCATATCAAATATGTAATAAACAAGGAAGCTGTCTTTGTTTTGTATTATACCTAACTGCTATTTACTTGCTAATATTTCACATCTTGTTCTTGTTTTTTTTTTTTTTTATCATAACGTGATCATATTCCCACTCATGTATACTTTCTTGTTTTCCTATAGTTCCATGATACTGATCTATATATTTATTTGTTTTTATTTGTTGTCTTGCTTTCACTATTCTTGCTAGACTTGACTACAAATTGTTGACTTAGGCTCAATGGATGTATTCATATCTTGCCCCATTCTGCGCTTGGCCATTTCATAATATGACTGACTTGCATTCTATTTTTTTCTTGTAGGCCACTATTTTCTTTCATGACTTGTCTATTTGTTAACATTTCTAGACTCAACGGATGTTTCCGTTTCTTGTCAATTGTACACCATGCTTTGACACATTGGATGCCTCTGTTTCTCGTCACTGGTATGACTCAACGGTTGCTTCCGTTTATTTTCACTTGTTAGGCTTGACTTAACGGCTGCTTCCGTTTATTGTCACATGTTTGGCTCATCGGATGCTCCCTTATCTTGCCACTTGTTTGACTCAACGGCTACTTTCGTTTATTGTCACATGTTTGGCTCACCAGATGCTCCGGTATCTTGTCACTTGTTTGACTCAACAGATGTTTCCATTTGCCGTCACTTAATCATGATGTACCTGTATTCCTAGGCTGATTTTCTAGGACTTTTCATTCTATAAAATATAAACTTGGACTTGCTATCCATTTATTCATTCCGTATATAAATTTACAGATGGTACTATTTAATATTTTTATCGACGCATGTACATCTGTTACGAGTTATTTATATTAGTTTCAATTCATCTTGCTATCCATATCTTTTATAACCTATTAGAAGGGATTGTCATTTCTACTGTAGTCTAAGTTGACTTCACCTTTACACTTATCTTCACTAGTATAAGCCTATTTCTTGTCTTTCTTTGTCCTCGTGACTTTCATACCAGTTTACAACAGTTTACTAAGGTGTTATGATCACCGGTAGCATTTAGAAAATTAAAACTTACAAGTATAAAGTTTGCAATCCAGTGGTTACATCCATTAGTCCACATTTTATCTTACAGCTTGTAAACATTCTTCATTAAAGTAGTTTCATCTCTTGTTTCAGGTTTTGGTGTCATGTAACATATTGAAGAAACTTTCTACATTCATAACTGTATGTATAACACAATATAACAACAATAAATATCAATGCACTTGCAACATTTGATAATTTTCACCATACACTCATAACTATATACCAAAGTGGAATAACATTTTAGGTTTACATAGATGAATAGATAAGTATCATGCTCAAGAAGTATTCATCACCACACCTATACATAAATATATTTACAGTATTAGCCTACTACAAGAGGTTAGTTACTCACTTTGCAACTCACAACTACCCTATTTATAACACCTTGAACTTCTAACCAAATTTGAGTGCAATAAGCAAAACCTTCACCTCCTACAACCATAAAGCGATATTATTCACTTATAAAATGCATGAGTAAACTCCAAATATGATATTAAAATTTTTGGGATACCCGGTTTGCTTACCTGAACCTCTTAGCCAAAAATAACCCCTGCTTGGCTTAAGTTAGAAACTCTCTACTATGCTGTCATATTTGGAATACCTAAACATATGAAGCTTTATTCAATGTAGGAATCATCTTTTAACCCCTTAACATGCATCATAACAAAGCCCTCTAAACTTTTTTTTAGTTTTCCAATCTATTTAGGTCCCATAGATAGAAAACCCCAAAACCTGCTGTAACAACAACTTCGGTAATACAGACCTTAATTCAAAAATGGTTGCATTAGAGTGTCCAAAACATCATGAAAAGTTACCAAATTTGGGCCACATCTAGTTTACTGGCTAATAGAAGTCCCTGAAAAATAATTTCATTAAAAACTATTTTATATTGGGCAAAATAGCCCTATATTTTTACCTATCTGCTGTAACAGTATTTGCTGTACAATGAACATTCAATCAATAATAAATTAATTTTAATGCCCAAAACTTCATAAGAAATTATCAAATTTGGATCACATATGCCTCACATATTACCAAAGATTTCTGAGAAGAAATCTCGCCAAGAATTGATCTCAAATGGTCAAAATAACCAATCTATTGAAACTAATGATACCTAGATTTTTCCCATGCATTTATACTGATTTTAGCATGAGCTTTGGGTAGGATGGAATTCGAATTTTGGTGTCTATTTTAGCACATTACGTGCTCCTTTCAACTACCTTTCCAACGCATCAAGAATCATCAAATTTTGATCTGTATGTAGGAAGTTATGGCCTTTGGACTGAACAGGGGTCATGCTGCCAGTCCATGACGGGTTAATCCAAAACAGGTTGGATCATCTAAGGTCATTTTCTTCTTGTTTTTCTCATAACCACTACCATCTAACACTCTTAACTCATCATTTAAACTCAGAAATCACCTTTGCAAATGTTAACCATATTTAAAATTTTATTTTTCCCAATTTATACATGCACAAAATCACTTTTACATATACTTTGCTTGAGATTTGATGAACAATGTTACTGTTCATCATCTCTTTCACTAGAAACCTAAATGATTCCAAAAATCCACTTTATTTTTTTTATTGATTCAACATGCAAGCCATCCCTAAACCCCAAAATGATCTTAGGACTTACCTGAAGCTATAATGGCTTGATCAAAACAAATATGCAGCTGAACACCTAATTTCTGCAACCTTTCCAAGCTCTCATGTTTCAAATCTCCTTGCTGCAACAAAAATTCTTCTCCTCTTCTAGCCCTGATTTCCTTGCTGAGATGTGGTTCCAAGACTCTAAGAATCCTTTAAACCTTCTTCTATTCACATAGCATATACCAACACACTCAAAAAGTTAAAAATCAAGGTTTTTCTCTCAACTCATGAGTTTCCTTTCAAGCTCTCTCTCACCTACGTTTTCAGTTCTAACCATAAGGAAAGGAGTTGGTCTTTGATTCCTTTCTTTTATATTTTCTCACCTTTACTTAATTCTAAATCTGTCCCTAATAAACTTCAAGTGCATGCATTAGTTTTCCACTCATATAGGTACCCTTATAAAAGTTTATGGACTGTTTTGCCCTCTAAAAAAAATTCTATTATAACATTAGTCCATCCTCCACTATAATTCTTTTATAAATATACATACATCATACATTTATACATACATTGTTATTTTCATAATTTATGGTTATACATATATATCTATAAATATGTAGATATATACTTAGACTTAAGTAAGGTATGAATCTTATACTTATTAATATAATTAATATTAAATTTGTTCTAATGTAAGGTTTTATACATTATTAGTGCAATAAAATAATTTCTTACTTGTATCCATAACTCATCTCAATAACACCTCCAAGGAACCCAAAATACAAATTTAGTTTCCCCACCTGTCAAAATCAGTCAAAGCAGGACATAAAATAGTCTGATAACACCTGGGGTGTTACATTGCCGGTCCTAACCCAGTTTGAGCCACATGTTTGTTATTTTTTGGTCCATCCCTGAACCAACGTGGTAAAACCCGTTCAATTATGTCATCCATGCCAGTGACGTCGAAGTTCTATCCGTTTTTACCGTCAATTTGGTTGACATGTCAGAATCCACACGATGAGCATCTTGAACTCTCACTCAATGGGAGCAAGAGAAATGTATAAACCAGTCCCACGTCATAGTACATGGCCACTATACACTCTCTATCAATGAACTTAGAGTGTCGGATCCATCATTGTTAATACATTGGCTTCAAACAAGAGCAGAAATTCCTTGTCATGACATAGGTATCGTGATCGAGCTGTTATTTACTGGTTTGTTCAGTCATGAACCACTTTTGCTAACAATCCCGTATGAAAGCTATGAATGAGTATCTCCGTTTTAATTTATTTGAATTTGGAGAATCAACTGGATGAACCTTGTTGCCTAATGAACCGCTTGGGTCATGAAGCCCAAGACTAATCATGGGGTCAGTGGAAGCAACCAAATTGATCTGGATAATGTTTGTTCAACAGGTTTCATAAGGGAGCTAACATTTGTATGGTCAAGTCATCCTGTATGTGTATGTGACCTCTTTCTATCCCCATGACTCCATGTTCCTAATACGTGTCCTTCGGTCCTTTTCCTATACTTTTAAAGAGAGTTGAACTGAACCTATAATCTTGTCTCTCCTTTGAGTAAGATACTTTCATTCTAGGAAACTGACTAAGACTCCTATCAACCAGTGGGGTAAGATACCCTATAATCAGAAGTATGACTAGGATCACATCTCAAAGACAATATCATCATCTTGTCAAACATCTGAAAGGTCAACAATGGTCACAAATGGAAACCCTGAGTAAAAGCCATGTTCTAGATAGGATAAGACAACCTGATTAGAGAATTTTGTCAGGGTCCTAGGGAATCTGATCCAGTCAAGTATTTTGATTCAGGCAAGGACAAATACCAATTTCTGAGAAAATACTTGATGGTACTTGAGTGAATACTTCTAAGCCGGTTTGACCATTACATTTGGTTCGTGTTCTAGTTCATGTTGAAAGCTAGTCCTAGGATGGTTCAACTATCACATCTGGTTCATGTTATGTTCATGTTGGAACTAAAGAAAAATTTAGTCCTAGGATGGTTCAACTGTCACATCTAGTTCATGTCGGGTTCATGTTGAAACTAAAGAGAGATCCAGTCTTAGGGCGATTCAATCGTTATATCTGGTTCGTGTTCTAGTTCGTATCGGAATTTGAAAGAGTTCCACCCCTCTATGCTCAATGCCATGATCAAGCCTTAGACCAATTCAATAGTCACATCTGGTTCATGTTCTGAGTCGTGTCAAAATCAAAGAGAGCTCTATTTCATCTGAATTTAGGGTCAATATTTTAGCCATAAGTCTATCAAACTGTTGCCTCCAGTTCGTGTTCCGGTTCATGATATGATCAATGGAAAATATCATTTGTTTGAGCATAATGTCAATGTTTATCCCTGAGCAGTTCAATCGTTACCTCCAATTCATGCCATAATTGAGGAAAATTAGACCCATCTGAAGCTAATGCCCTGATTTATCCCTAGGCCAATTTGATAGTCACCTCCTGTTTATGTTCTGGTTTGATTTGAAATTGAGGGAAATCCCTTCATCCATTTTCCATCTCTTGATTAGTCTCTACCAATCAAGACCCGATGCTGCAAAATAGAATTGACCATCCAGAGTAAAAATTGAAGGGTTGTGTTTATAGTCATGCTGCCAGTCAATCTCCATTGAACATTTGAGCTGTGACAATATTCCACCTATCCATGGTAACTGGGTCTTGTTGACTAATGGAGTCGGTCCTAAATTCTCAAGAATCCAAAATTCCCATCTTCCACCATTACTTAAACTATGGAAAACTAGCAATGAACTTTGAAGAGCCCAAACTGGGGTATGAAATAAAGTGATTTTGAACCCAAACTTGATTGCCCCAGGGTTGAGCCTTCATGAATCCCAAGATGGGGTATATACCATAATGATACTGGACCTAAATAGGAGTGGTCCAATGATGAACCTCAATGAACCCCAAGCTGGGGTATGAATCCTAAGGACTTTGGACCCAAATAGGAGTAGCCAGGAGCCAAACTTCAATGAATCTAGACTAGGGTATGAAGCAAAGGGATTTATAACTCAAATAAGAGGGGTCCAACGATGAATCTTAGTCCAAACTGGGGTATAGACCAAGATGGTAATGGGCCAAGCCAATAATAAACTTCAATGGAGCCTAAGTTGGGTCAAACCAAGATTGAAACCTAATGGAGATGTAATGGAACTAAGCTGGGATAGACTAGGATCATAATGGAACAATCCGATGTTGGACTGCAAAGAACCCAAAACTAGGGTATGACCTAGAAATATATTGAACCTAAACTATGAGCAGTCCAATAATGAGCTTAAGAAAACCCAAACTGTGGGACAACCAAGGCTGAACTGAAATAGATCCCAAACTGGGGTATGAACCAGAATGACCTTGAACCTAAATTGGGATAAATCATAATGTTAGACATCGAACATGTAAGACCCGCACTCCGTAAACCCGGCCTAAACCTTCTTTTTGTGTCGTAGCAGGTCTTCCGATCATCACCGGGCCAGACGGGAT
>JAMYWD010001794.1:0-32029 GCA_028583415.1 Protea cynaroides
GAACGGGTTTAGTCACACATTCGTGCGAGTAGCCGAACCGAGTGCCATGTATATGGGGCAGCCTGCTAGGAGAAACACACAGCCTTGCCCTGTACTTTGTGAGACCACGATCGGTGAGCAGCCTCTAACGAGCGTTTCTTGGGTCCGCCTGGGAATGCGTTATGCTACTCCACGTCGCTTGGATCGTTGCAACATAGTATATAAAAGGATTGGGGGCCCATTATTCATCGAGCATTTGGTGATAGGTTACCCCATCCTCGTCAAGGTGGCCTTTTCTGTCCTAACCCAGATTGTAGCCCAATGTTTCTTATTTTTGGGTTCATCCCTGAACCGACCCAGTAAAATTGGCTTAACCATGACATCCATGTTCGAGACGTCGAAATTCTGCCCATTTTTGTCCTCGATTGGTCAACATGTTAGATTCTACACGATGAGAATCTTGAACTCTCACCCATTGGGAGTATGAGGTATGTATACACCTGTTCTACATCATAGTAGACGGTCACTATACACCCTCCATTAAGTAAGCTCGATGTGTCGAATCTCTCATTGTTAACACGTCGATTTTAAAAAATGAAAAGAAAATCGCTGTCAACACATAGATACCATGGTCAAGAAGAAATTACTAGTTTGTTCATCTATGAACCGCTTTTGCTAACCATCCCTAATAAGGACGACGGATTAATATATCCATTTCAATTTCATCGAATTCGGTAACCCAATTGGCCAGACCTTGGTACCACTGATTATCCATTTTGGAATCATGAGGTCCCAAGACTGAACACATGGCTTAATCAAATTCAATTAAATTGACTTGGATAATGTTTACCCAATTGCCCTTATGAGGGATCTAACTCTTGTTTGGTTGAGTCATCCTTGATTGTGCATGTGACTTCTTCCACTCCCCTAGATGTCTAGAATCTCAATATTCCTCCATTGGATTTCAATGCCTTTGGAAAAGAGAATCAAACTGCAACCATATCCACCCTTTTAGGGTGAGAGGCCCCTACAATTAGGGAATTGTCTTGATCTCCCATCTCGAGATCCATCCATATTATCTTTCCAGATGAATCAATGGAAGTCATGAATCTAGATCTTGATTGAACATCAAATTTTATAAGAAAGAAGGAAAGATCCATCCCTTAGGCAAATCCAATCACCGTTCTCGATTCATCTCTGAATTAAGGAAAGATCAGCCCCTAGGCAATCCAATTATAGTCCTCGATTCATCTCAGAATTAAGGAAAGAACTAGCCCCTAGGCAAATCCAATCAAAGTTCTCAATTCATCTCTGAATTAAGGAAAGATTCAGCCCCTAGGCAAATCCAATCAATATTCCCTATTCACCTTTGAATTAAGGAAAGATTTAGTCCCTAGGTAAATCCAATCACCTTCTCGATTTACCTTTGAATTAAGGAAAGATTCAGCCCCTAGGCAAATCCAATCATGGTTCTCAATGCACCCCTGAATTTAAGGAAAGATTCAGCCCCTAGGCAAATCCAGTCATAGTTCTCAATGTACCTCTGAATTAAGGAAAGATTCAGCCCCTAGGTAAATCCAATCACAGTTCTCAATGTACCGTTGAATTAAGGAAAGATTCTGTCCCTAGGCAAATCCAATCATAATTCTCGATCCATCTCTGAATTAAGGAAAGATTTAGTCCCTAGGCAAAATCAAATCATCATTCTCCATTTACCTTTGAAATAAGGAAAGATCCAGCCCCTAGGCAAATCCAATCATAGTTCCCAATTCATCTCAGAATTAAGGAAAGATTTAGTCCCTAGGCAAAATCAAATCATCATTCTCTATTCATCTTTGAATTAAGGAAAGATTCAGCCCCTAGGCAAATCCAATCATAGTTCTCGATTAATCTCTGAAATAAGGAGAGATTCAGCCCCTAGGCAAATCCAATCAATATTCCCTATTCACCTTTGAATTAAGGAAAGATTCAGCCCCTAGGCAAATCCATCATTGTTCCCTATTCACCTTTGAATTAAGGAAAGGTTCAGCCCCTAGGCAGGTCCAATCATCATTTCAGTTCATCCAGAATTAAGGAAAGATTCAGCCTCTAGGCAGATTTAATCACATCCAATTCATCTCAGAATCAAAAAAATATTCAGCCCCTAGGTAGGTCCAACCACCATTTCTGGTTCATCTCAGAACTGAAGAAAGGTTCAGCCCCTAGGCAGGTTCAATCATCATTTTGGTTCATCCAGAATTAAGGAAAGATTCAGTCCCTAGGCAGATTCAATTACATCCAGTTCATCTCAGAATCAAAAAAATATTCAGCCCCTAGGCAGGTCCAACCACCATTTCTGGTTCATCTCAGAACTGAAGGAAAGATTTAGCCCCTAGGCTTGTCCAACCATCAACTTTGGTTCAAGTTCAGATTCATGTTGGAATTAAGAAGAGTCTCATTCATCTGAATTCATTTAGCCACTAGGCTTATCCAACCATCAACTGTGGTTCAAGTTCTGATTCATGTTGGAACTAAGAAGAGTTCCATTCATTTGAATTTAATCAGCCTCTAGGCTTGTCCAACCATCAACTCCAGTTCAGGTTCTGATTCATGTCGGAACTAAGAAAGGTTCCATTCATATGAACTCAATGTGAGCATGAGTTAGCCTCTAGGCCTGTTCAATCATTACCTTTGGTCCATGTTCCACTTCATAAAGGAATCAAAGAGAATTTCAGTCATTCCATCATCTCTAGCAATTAGAGTCCAATCCATGATTGTCATCCTTGGCCTCTATCAATCGGAGCCCAACTCAAGCAATCCTTGCCTCTAGCAACTAGAGCCCAGTCCATGACTGTCAATCTTGATCTCTGATCTCTATCAATCAGAGATCAATTCAAAGCCAATCTTGATCTCTATCAATCAGAGATCAATTCAAAGTCAATCTTGATCTCTATCAATCAGAGATCAATTCAAAGTGAATCTTGATCTCTATCAATCAGAGATCAATTCAAAATCAATCTTGATCTCTATCAATCAGAGACTAACTCAAAGTCAATCTTGATCTCTATCAATCAGAGACCAATTCAAAGTCAATCTCTGTCTCTATCAATCGGAGACCAATTCAAAGTCAATCTTGTCTCTATCAATCAGAGACTGATTCAAAATCAATGAATGGCTCTATCAATTAGAGCCTGATCCATGTCTATCATAGGCCAGTGCTATAAGTTAGGATCACTCATCAAGAATGGCGAATGAGGAGGATTTCCCATTGCTTGTCAATAAAGATCAATTCTAGATTCTGGAGTCATCAGGAAATCATGAACCTTCAGCTATGATAGTGCTATCCCATTGGCCAAGAAAAAGCTAGAATCCAAAGAGTTGCCCTCATATTTCTTATTATTCAAAGAGAGGAATGGAATTTTCCCAAGCAGTAGGGTAGACCAAAGATGAGATCCAATGTGCCCCAAGCAAGGATAAGAACCAGAATGGTCCAATGATGAAACCCTTAACCCATAAACTGGGGCATGAACTAGATTGAACTTAGACCCAAATTGAGTGCGATCTGATGAGGAAAGCCAATGACCCCCAAACTGGGGCATGAACCGGATTGACCTTGGGCCTGAATTGGGTATGGTTCAATGAGGAAAGTCATGAGCCCTAAGCTGGTCATAAACCAGATTGATTTTGGACCCAAATTGAATGCGGTCTAATGAGGAAAGCCATTATGCCCTAAACTGGGGCATGGACCAAATTGACCTTAGACCCAAATTGAGAGTGGTCTAACAAAGAAATCCATTAAACCCCCAAGCCAAGGTATAAATTAGTCCAATCTTGGATTCAAAATGGTGTAGTGCAATGGCGATACCCCTTGCTCCATAAGCTGGGGCATAAGCTAGAATGATTTTGAACTCAACTAGAAGTGGTCCATTGATGAATCCATCAAACCCCAAACTGAGGCATGAACCAGAGTAACCTTGAGCTTAAAAAGCAATAGTCCGGTTTTAAATGGATCCCAAACTGAAAAAAAAAAGATGGAAAAGGTAGGTATCTTGCACCTATTGATAGAGGGGCATGATGAGTCCTGCTATTAGAGATCTGAAGGAAGACTTATTCCCGCAACGACTGAAGGTGGTCGTCGAAGGCGTTATGCCCAACTGGAGCCGCTTGGACGAACTAGTTGTTTCAACTTTCTATTATCGGTATTTGATAGGTCATCCATGTCTGGGTCCAAGATCAATATGCTTGTTGACAAGTCTAGTCCAATCCGCCGTGCAAGTAAAAGAAAATCATCCCGTTTGGGATTTCAAACTATGTGCCTTGTCTCTTCCATACATATCCTCCCAGTTTCATACATCCTCCTATTCTACGTGCGCAGTCAATTCTGACTCTGAAGATGATTGAAATGATGAGCCATCTCCTGAACTTCTATGCCACCCGGCCTCTTGAGAAAGAAAGGTCCAACCCATCTAGGAAAGCTTTAAATGATCAATCGGGAGACACAAGAGTAGTCTCAAGAAACATGTATTGGAGAAGCTGCCATTTGTTCTATCTGTGAAAAGATTCCAAGGAAAGCATTATATAATAACAGATCATATCAATAGGTCAGCCAATCGGTACAAATGAGTGGAGGACAGGATGTGCCACCAAGAAGATGGAAATACCAAAGTTCTTACAAAGTATATCATCTACAAGCAAGAGATACATGATGAATGATCAATCTCAAAATCAAAGAATGAGGTCATTGGGATACCCAAAAAAAAAAAAAAAAAAAAAAAAGAAAAAGAAAATTCAAGCCTAGGTTTTATCTACATCAATAATGGGAAGGTAGTCACATCAGATAGAAGGTGATGATTAACTTCCAGAGGATAGCATACGGATTCACCATTCAGATAAAATCAGATACTATATGAGCAGTCACAAATGCTCATAAAGTTTATAGAAGATCAGAGTGCTAGTTGGGGCAAAGACGTTCTATCTGATTGGAAATGTTTGGAAGAAGAAGATTCAAATCCAATATTGAAAGTCAGGATTCAATTTCACGATCAAGCGAAGCACTGCATTATGTGGCCTTCACATCCAAAAAAAAAAAAGAAAAAAAAAAAAAATAAAAAAGAAAAAAAAAGAGAAGAAAAGAAAATAGCAAGATGTTGAATGGCATTGGGGCTCGACAGTAGACCAATTGTCCCTCTCACTTCAAGAGGATGATAGTTCCAACCAAAGCCTGATAGCAAGTTCGATCATTCGTCGAGATTCACAGCATGTTGGATCAGACTTTTGATTTTGGCCAATTACATCCCGCCTTTGCAAGAGACGATCTCATCACTTCTTCATCATCAGAGAAAGATTTCTCATCGGCATTAGACTCTCTCTCCCGTCCATCAATCCGACGGCCTTCCAAGGAGTCTCTATCACAAGCCCTTCTTTTGATTATCATTTTTTATGGCATTGTATCTTGTGATCATGTCATCATCTTATGTACAATTCATAAATCTGGCTGGAACTCTCATCTGTCGTTCATTACATCCAACGGCTTCCCAAAGGTTCCCATAAGCCCTTCATTTCTCAAGCCAATAAAATGGGATCTTCTCGGTAAGATAAACCCATTTTACATAAATAACCAAACACTCTCCCAATGGTAGACCCATGTGGACAGTTTCACATCAGTCCTCTTGGACCTTCAACATCAATACTTGTCAACAAACCTAAAGGTTTCAGGCCCAGATATGATCGTGACTGATTCAGAATCTCGATATAGCTTATTGGGACACGTGTTCTATCTGAACATCTCCAAGAAAGGAAAACATAATTTGGCACCATTTTTAATCTTGGTGTGGGACTGCATTTCCTTAAGATCACTTTTAGTGATGATTCAAATAGCTGCCCGCCTATCAATACGTGCAGATGTCAACTTAAACAGTGGGGCAAGGCTACCCATTTGTCAAGAAGGTCATGCCATTCAGATTTCCCCTAAGGGTTTCAAACCATTGGATAGGACCATAATTTTGGCAATATCCTCACCATATCAGGACTCCTTATTCAACCCAAGATGGGGTTTGCAAAAAGAAGAAAATGAAAAAAATAATAAAGGGAAGAAATGAAACCTCACCAGGGAAAGGCAACCCGAGAAACCTCAATGGGCAACCCATAATACCTCAGTGGGGATAGGCGACCTGATGCAACCCTAAAGCATTGACCTCATAGAAAAATTCAGTGGTTCATGTAGACAAATGTCATACCAGTCTACCCTCCATAAGGAAAGGAACCCCTCTTGCTCTCCAGTGAATCATACTCGGAGGAGTTGAACAAACCATCATCTGTTGGGATCCATAGCATTGCCTTTCAACAGAATTCTATCTTCAAATCCTTTGGTCATGTTAGGGAGAGAGCAAATTCTCATGGCCTGGTTACGGATGTAGCCAAATTCATCAAATCATCAGCTCCCTCATTTTCAAGATTCAACAAGGGTTTATCTAAGAAATCATTTTCTGCAATCAATCTGTCAATCTTCCCTTGACCTCAGAAGCATGGTCAAATTCTAAATGCAATCCAGATTCAACCTTGTTCTAACTCTGTTAGATTTCCCATTTCCTTCTACAGTAGCGGTCTGTCACAACATGCAGACATTGGGGCATAGATATACCCTATGTAGAGGAATCGAACTTGGTCATGAGCATTACATCAAGGATCCATTGTCTAGTCTGAAGTCACTACTTTCATAGTCAACAGAAGTAGGTCCATCCAAGTTGGTTTTTGCCAATTTCTCAGTTCTCCCAATCCTGTTGATGAAGAAAATCCAATGTGGTCGATCACCTGTTAGGATTTGGTCACCAAATTCTCTGAAGGAACACTTCGAATCCTTTGCTCCTCGTGCCTACTTTGGGGCCATGGTTCATTCATCTTTCAAAATTGGCACAACAATATTGCAATGCCCTGAGCTTTTCATGAGCCTAGATCAAGGGCCAAACCCATGTCACATTTCATCGCCACTTGGCTGTTCTACCAATTTGGTCTACCATAGTGCACAATCAAAGAACTTAGTTGATCAGATGTCCCTCGACAGTCTAACACCAAGGTCAATCAATAAAATCACTTTGGTTAGAGACTGTCAAGCTACCCTCATTCTTATCCAAAATCCTCGCTAGAGTTTCTTTCAATCCAAAATCCAACAACACCAATGTTGGCTGAAGAAAATCATCACCTTCAAATTACATGGAACCCTTCAAAGGGTGTAACCAAGTCATCCCTACCATGCTGAAATTGAGTCAAACTTTCAGTACCAGATCATAAATGGGAAATTTCAAATCTAGGTATCATGCCAGCGAAGTCCATGACACCATTTCCATCGATGTCATGTTTTGTGCCTTCACCAATAAAGCCGGAGCAAAAAACTCGGAAAAATGCCAAGGAATTCACCATCATTTCAAATATGTCCAGCACTCTATAGGTTCAAAGTCAATAGACTTCCAAGATGGGTCAGACTTCAACCCTAAAGGTTCAAAGTTAACAAAGCCTTTATGTATGGGTCACTTTCAAGCATCCTAAAGGTTCATAGCCATAGAGCTTCCAAGAAGGATATTCCTATTTTCAATCCCGAAGGTCCAAAGCTGGTAGGAACTGCCAAGATGAGTCATTCTATATCACCCTATAAGTGACCTTCTGAGTTCTTACTCATTTCAGAATCAAATGTGGAGCCCTAGCTCATCCAAAGATCAAATCAATCTTGGATTATTGGTGAATCAAATGCAGAGCCCTAGCTCATCCAAATTTCAAATCAATCTCAGTCTATAAGTAAATCAAATGCAGAGCCCTAGCTCATCCAAATTTCAAATCAATCTCAGTCTATAAGTAAATCAAATGTAGAGCCCTAGCTCATTCAAAGATCAAGTCAATCTCAGCCTATAAGTGAATGTAGAACCCTAGCTCATTCAAAGATCAAGTCAATCTCAGTCTATAAGTTAATCCAGATTCCTAGCTCATTCAAAGATCAATTCAATCTCAGCATATAAGTGAATCAAATGCAGAGCCCTAGCTTATTCAGAAAATCAATCTCAAAACCTCAATCAAAAGAGCCTCAGTTCAATCAAAGAGAAGACATCAAGTCTTCCATCCAGACAAATCAAGCCGAGCCCAAGCTCATGCAATCAGCCTTGTATTCACAGCCTAGCTCCATACAAGAAGAGGTTTATCAGCCTACAAATGGATCAAGCCGGGTCCAAGCCCGCACATACCTTGCATTGAGTTCCACCTCAGCAAGAAGAGGTTCCCAGCCTACAATTGAGCCTTGTATTCACAGCCTAGCTTCATACAAGAAGAGGTCTATCAGCCTACAAATGGATCAAGCCGGGTCCAAGCCCGCACATACCTTGCATTGAGTTCCACCTCAGCAAGAAGAGGTTCCCAGCCTACAATTGAGCCTTGTATTCACAGCCTAGCTTCATACAAGAAGAGTTCTATCAGCCTACAAATGGATCAAGCCGGGTTCAAGCCCGTACATACCTTGCATTGAGTTCCACCTCAACAAGAAGAGGTTCCCAGCCTACAAATGAGCCTTGTATTCACAGCCTAGCTTCATATAAGAAAACCAGTTACCAATCTTCCAAGAAGAGCAAACTTTCTTGCCAGTCGAACTACGTTTTGGGCTTGATTTCTAGGACACCCATAGAATACGTAGGCAGTTTAGGAAAAATTACCCTAAGTGCAGCCCAATAAACAATATCACTCATACCCCAAAAATGTGGTTCTTTTATCTTTAGCCTTCAACTGATAACAATCTTGGCTAAAGAGGGGCATCTGTAAGCACCCCATTTTTGCCACCCTCGGCATAAGTGAACCAATATGGCAGGTTTTTGACCTTTAACCCAAAGATTTGTAATTCTCCACTGATCCCCACAGCAGGGTCATGGGCTATTATCAGCATAGATGCATAGGTCATGGAATTATCTTCGAAACGAGACCAGAATTGCTCAATTCCGATATCAAATGAGGAAGATATGACCATTTCAGTCGGATGATACATATAAGGGAGGTTTCTGAAATTATTATAAATAATCCCAGGGGCCTTCATGCAAATTATCCTAAGTCGGATCGTTTGAATTTCAAATCATCATATCTTGATCATCCGACATCGGATTCAGATGATTCCAAGACCATTATTCTTCATTCATGATGTTCTACAAAGTGGACGTAAAAAATCCCGGGTAGAAGTCACGAGTGGGTCCCATGCAAACTTGCATGCAAAATGATCGTTAGAACTTCAAAGCTTCATATCTTTCCCGTTCTACATCGGATTCAGATGATTCCAAGACCATTATTCTTCATTCATGATGTTCTACAAAGTGGACGTAAAAAATCCCGGGTAGAAGTCACCAGTGGGTCCCATGCAAGCTTGCATGCAAAATTATCGTCAGAACTTCAAAGCTGCATATCTTTTCCGTTCTACATCGGATTCAGGTGATTCCAGTCTCATTATGTTCCATTTTTAGTGCTCTACAAAGTGGACGTAAAATATTTTTGGTAAAAGCCTCCGAAGGATCTCATGCAGAATGGTCCGCCAAATTATCGATAATTGGTCCGCTTAAACTTAAAAAATTCATAAGTTGACCATTTTACTTCCAAATGAGGTGATTCAAGTTCCTATATTCCTCATTTTTTATGTTCTACAAAATGAAGGCAAAAAATTTGGAATAGAGGCCATCGAAAAATTCTATGCGGGATAACAGTGGAAATGACCCGTGAAATGATAGAGAGAGAACCCAGTGAATTCTAGTTGATCCAGTCAACTCAGCTCAACCCAAGCTAGTCTTGGCCCAATCCAGTTAATTCCAGTCAACTCAGCTCAACCCAAGCCAGTCTTGGCCCAACCCAGTCAATCCTTGTCGATCCAGACCAATTCATGGTGGCACATATGCATATATTTCTTTATGTAATGTATAATATATTATAATATATCATATAATATATACATATTTCTTATATGTATATTATATTATATATATTAATATATTAATATATTATATAATTATATATATATATATATATATTTTTTATATATGGAAAAATAGGAAAGGAGGAAGGACCGAAAGAGGAAAGAGAGAGAGAGCGGTGAAGAATAAAAAATATATAAAATAAAAATAGAAAAGGAAAAAACCGAGGAAAGGATCGAGAAGATTAGAGGAAAGAAGGGAGAAGATCGAGAAGGGGAGGAGGAGAGATCCCGAAGAGAGAGGAGGGATCCGAAAAGAAGAAAATCGGGGGAAACCGAGAAAAAAAAAGAGAAGAGAAGAAGAGGGAGAGAAAGACAAGTGGGGGAGAGAAAAAAGATAAGCAGGAGCTGGAGGGGAGAAGAAAAGGGAGAGGCTGGAAAAAACCGAAAAGAGAGAGAAAAAGGAGGAGGGAGAAGAAGAAGTGAGAGGATAAAAAAAATAATAAAAAAAATAGGAGTCCGAACAGGAGGAAGAGGAAGAAACCGAAGAAAAAAAATATAATGAAATAGGAAGCTGCAGGAGAGAAGGAAGGAGGGACGAAGAAGAAAGCTGAGAGAAGAGAGGGAGAAGAGTTGAAGGAGAGCCCCTACGACTCAGGTAAAGTGCCAATCCCTGCCTGTTTTTTTTGTTTTTTTCCTTTTTCTTCTTTGTTTCTCTGGCTTCACCCCATCACCGATTACCTGTTCCATCACCAATTCTTCGACACCTAAGCACCTCCATTAGCCTCCATTACAACCTGAAGCATCGATTCACTCACCCATTCCCGCAAGCCATCCTCTGCACCTGCAGCAATCCATCATCCCTGAAGCCTTCCCACATCATGATAGAACAGTACCTACTCGTCAACTTCCACCACACCTCATGACCAGGCCTACAACCTTGCTATAAACCCAATACGGTAAGCCACCAGTACCTCTCACCAGATCAACATCAACCCCACTTGATCAGTAGCCCTCATCCAACCATCTAATCAGCATTCCTTATCTTACCCCTAATCTTTCCATCAAATATGGGCCATTGATCGAACCTAAGATCATGATATGCTTGAATGAAATCTGAATTCTTTATCATGTTGCTATGATGCCCATTCAAAATCTGATCCATTGAATGTGAAATTTGTTTTGATCATGTGATGAAAATTTGTCCATTGATAATGAATTAATGTTTGAATGAATGAATTTGGCTAATTGATGTGAATTTAATCAGAATCGTTAATCTTTAAGATCTAATCATGTGAATGGATGATTAATTAATCTGAATCATTGATTTTAATTTGATGATGATTTTAATGATGGATTAATTTGAACCATTAAAGTCTGATTAACTGATGTTATATGATCTGAACTGTTAATTTAAGATCTTGAATTAATTTCAATCGTTGATCAAATGTGATTTTGGTCGCATTGTTGATGATCGATGCATTGAATCTAGACCGTAGATCTGAAAATACGTTTTGATTGATTGACTCACATGCCTTGGTTGTTTATCACATGCCATATTTTGATGCTATATTGTTCACATGCTATATTTGGATGCTTATATGCACACACTGCCACAATTGGAATAATTACACTGCCATGATTGGAATGATCATACTCACATGCTATATTGGATGCATATTGCCATAATTAGGGTAGAAAACCCTAAAATGAAAAGAATGTAGCATTTAGGGTAGAAAACCCTAAGATGGGAAGAAAATAATAATTAGGGTAGAAAACCATAAAATGAAAAGAAAGTAACATTTAGGGTAGAAAACCCTAAGATGGAAATAAAATAATAATTAGGGTAGAAAACCCTAAAATGGAAAGAAAGTAATAGTTAGGGTAGAAAATCCTAAAAAAATGGAAATAAAATAATAATTAGGGTAGAAAACCCTAAAATGGAAAGAATGTAACAATTAGGGTAGAAAACCCTAAAAAATGAAAATAAAATAACAATTAGGGTAGAAAACCCTAAAAAATGGAAATAAAATAATAATTAGGGTAGAAAGCCCTAAAATGGAAAGAAAGTAACAATTAGGGTAGAAAACCCTAAAATGGAAAGAAAGTAACAATTAGGGTAGAAAACCCTAAATATGGAAAGAAAACAGTAATTAAGGTCTTGCCATGCTTAGAATTAGCATATTAGATCTTACCATATAGGCTCTTGCCTTCTTTGCAGTACATGCCATATTTGAAAGATTTTTAAACAATCTTACTGTATGTGAATTTCTTGTCATAAATGTTTTATGTGCCATATTTAGATAGAATATTCTATTTCTTGGCAATAATTTATTTTATGCAACACCCTAGTCAAACTGCCATATCTGCACACTTCTAGAAGACAATCTAGGCGTGGGGACGTGCATTTAGGCACCCACATTCTTGGGAAGGGCATAATGGGAATAATAAAACCTTAATAAAGAAAGAGATTTCTTTACCAAACCTTCCAAAATTAGAATTCAGAATGAAAAGGGTAATTTAGGACGATTTGCCCCTCGGCAAATCCTAAACCTAGAATAGGTTCTAAAACCTAAACCTAGAATAGGTTCTAAACCCTAAACCTTGAATAGGTTCTCAATCATTAACCTAGAACAGGTTATCCAGCCCAAACTACGCGGATTTTGATTCCTAGGTCAAACCCTAGGATACGTAGGCTATTTGGGAGAAACCCAAATTCGGATCCACACCTTAGTCCACTTGGACTATCCATAGATCCACTAGGATATTTACCTTAGTCCACTCGGACTATCCATAGATCCACTAGGATATCCATTCCCATTTCAACCCAGAACCCCGAACTATGTGGATTATGATTCCTAGGGCAAACCCTAGGATACGTAGGCTATTTGGGAGAAACCCAAATTCGGATCCACATCTTAGTCCACTTGGACTATCCATAGATCCACTAGGATATTTATCCAAACCTTAGTCCACTCGGACTATCCATAGATCCACTAGGATATCCCCCATATTTTAACCCAAATAGGGTTATCCACACTTTTAGTCCACTTGGACTATCCATAGATCCACTAGGATATTATCCACATTCCAACCCAAATAGGGTTATTCTTAGATCCACTAGGACTATCTATCAGTCCACATGGACTCTCCAGATCCTAACCCATAGGATTTCTCAACCATTCAAGCATAAATTTCAACTTGAACAAAGAACTTAATCATGCACAAGCATAAATCACATCCATAAACTTTAATCACACCTGAACTACGATGGTGAACCTGATTTTCGGAATAATTCCGTGATACGTAGGCAATCTGATGGATACAGATTCGGTTCAATGATATCAAACCACTTGGTTTGGTTTAATTTAATAAATATAGTCTAGCATAGGAAAGGTATAAGAGACCGATTTCGATCGGGCGGTTTGGGTGCCTAACCCCTTCCCCCTTTGTCCTCACAAAGGGTTGGAGGTCAATGGTTAACATTTATTGACCCCTCCTCTATACACAGGGTGTGGAAGCCCGCCCAAAGGTTAACGTTTATTGTCGTCCCCATCCACCCTACCATAAACATTGTACAACAAAGGTTAACGTTTATTGCTGTACAGTGCCATACCAACACGTAAGCCCCTGCTGGCGAGGGCTTGCAAACTGGGCTCGCAACTAACCAATCCTAATGCCAAACAGTGTATCCAAGGCCTCACCCCAGGTAATAGTTCTCGCTAAAGTAATGGTGATACGACGGTGCTAATGCACAAGACTTGAGTTAGAGATAGAGCTAGAGTGCTGAGGCCCGGCCTATGACAGTCCCCTGATACTGGCTCGCATCAAGCACACCAACCACACACATACATTCACATGCCTATTCCTATCATCATGGTCATTATCATGTTATAAACAATAAAGTAAATATGCATGAACAATAAATAGAAATATTGGATGACATGTTGAATGCACATTACAAGCATGTTCGCATAGAACCAAGCATAGCATTGGACTCAAGAAATAAAAATAGTTTGTTATTAACCGATTAGTTTAGGTCTTGTTTCCTCACCTTAGCTTACTAGTAGATCCTCTTTCAAGCATTAAGAATCACCTTTATATTGATATTATATTGCTAGAAGACCTAATAAAGTCGATAGAATTTAGTTAGATTTTATTCTAATTTTTCCAACTTGCTGTTAACTGGGGGTAGCAGGACGGGTCGATGCTAGGGTAGCAGTATACTGCGACCCCCTGTAGTAGGGTCGATGCCAGGGTCGAAGGTTCCATCGACCCTAGGTGTGACCACCCCTATTCTGGACTTCCCGAATCGGGGGTCGATGCTAGGGTCGGATGTTCCATCGACCCTAGGTGCGACCACCCCTTCCCTGGGTTTCCCGAATGCTGGGGGTCGATGCTAGGGTCGGATGTTCCATTGACCCTAGGTGCGACCCCCCTGGTTTGACTCAAAAATATCAAATTTCGTTCATTCTTTCATGTTTGGGTCCTATGGCTTCCTTTTATAGTCCATTCCATACATGTTCTATGGTGTAGAACTATTCTTTATTCACCTACATGGTTTCAATGATCTCCTCTATGGTTTCCATTGAAACCTAACCATGGATGGATGATTTGGGTTTCTCTTAGTTCATACCCTCTTCATTATCTACACTAAGGTCTTTAGAAATTCATGGAAATAGTATCCATACCTGAGAAGTATGCTTCTTCCTCTGAATCCCTTCTCTTTGGTCTTCTTCTCCACTTTCCTTCTCTTCCTTCTCTTCTCTTTCTCTCAGTCCAATTAGGGTTGTAAAAGGAGTGAAAGAGGCTTAGGGACGTCCTATTTATAGAGTAAAACCTCCCAAAATAAGTCCCATTGAGTTTAGGAAAGGTTCCAATTGAAAATAGGAAAGTTTCCTAATTTTCGGTTCGTGCTGTTTTTACCGATTACCGGGGGTCGATGGGGGGGTCGGACAATTCGAGACCCCCTGCGACCCCTGGTCACGGGTCGATGGGGGGTCGGACCTGCCTGTTTAGGCATGCGACCCTACCCTCATTTTGACTATTTTTGAGTAAATTTTCATATTGGGTCTTGGTTTTTCTTTACACACTTGGTCCACTTGGCTCGACCATGATATGTAGACGGGTCACGACACGAAATGTATGGTTAGACCGGGTTCGTGGCGTGTGGGTCTTACAGAGTGAGGTAGAAAGAGAGAGAGAAGTAGAAAGAGAGAGAGAAGTGGAAAGTGACAGAGAGAGAGAAAAGTAGAAAGAGTGAGAGGGAGAAAGAGAGAGAGATAGAGAAGTAGAAAGAGAAAGGGAAGTAGAAAGAATGAGTGGGAGAGAGAGAAAGAGCGAGATAGATTAGTAGAAAGAGAAATGGAGAGAGAGAGAGGGAGAGAGAGAGAGAGAGAGAAAGAGAGAGAGAGATAAGAGAGAAGTAGAGAGGGGGATAAGTAGACAGAGAATGAGAGATGGTGGAGAAAGAGAGGGACAGAGTGAGAGAGCGAGAGAGATGTGGAAAGAGAGACAGAGAGAAGTAGAAAGAGAGAGAGAGAGATAGAAGTAGAGAGAGAAAGAGAGAGATAGAGAGAATAAAAAGAGGGAGAGATGTGTAGTACAAAGAGTGAGAGAGAAGTAGAGAGAGAAAGAGTGAAGTAGAAAACAGAAAAGAGAGAGAGAGAAAGAAAGAGAGAGAGTGAAGTGACAGCGAAGTAGATAGAGTGTGGAAGAGAGAGAGAAGTAGGAAGAGAGAGAGAGAGACAAAGAGAGAGAGTGAAGAGTGACAGTAGAAAGACCATGTAGAGAGAGAAGGAGTGAGAGAAAGAGATAGAAAAGTAGAAAGAGAGAAGGAGAGAGAATTATAAAGAGAGAGAGAGAGAGGGAGGGAGGGAGGGAGGGAGGGAGAGAAAGAATGAGAGTGGGAAGTTGAAAAAGGGAGAGAAGTAGAAAGAGAAAGAGAAAGAGAAAAAAAAGCAAAGGGAGAGAGATAGAGGGCAAGAGAGTGATAGAGAGAAAGGGAGGAGAGAGAGGGAGAGAGAAAAGTAGAATGAGGGAGAGAGAAGTAGAAGAGAGAGAGAGAGAGAGAGAGAGAGAGAGAGAGTGCAGTAAAAGGAGAGGGAGAGAGAGGAAGAGAGATATAGAGAGAAAAAGTGGAAAGAGAAAAAGGGAGAGAGAGAAGTTGAAAGAGAGAGAGAGAGAGGTAGAGAGAGATAGAAAGAGAAAGAGTACGAGGGAGAGAATTAGAGAGAGAGAGAAACAGAGAAGTAGAGAGAGAGAAGTAGAAAGAGAGAGATAGAGAGAGAGAGAGAGAGAAGAGAGGGGGAGAGAGAGATAGAGGGAGAAAGAGAGAAAAAGAGGGTGAGAAGTAGAAAAAGAGAGAGAGTGAGAGAGAGATGTAGAAAAGTGGGAGAGAGAAAGTGAGAGCTCACTGAAGTAGAAGGAGAGAGAAAAAGAGAGCTCTCTAAAGTAGATAGTGAGAGAGAGAAGAGAGAGAGGGGGCAGTAGAGAGAGAAATGAAAAGAGAGAGAGAGAAGTAGAGAAAGAGAGAGAGAGAGACAAGAGAGACAGAAAAGAGAGAGTGAGGAAGGAGGGGGATAGAGAGAGAGAGCGAGAGAGTGAGAGAAAGAGAGGGAGAAGTAGAAAGAGAGAGAGAGAGAGAGAGAGAGAGAGAGAGAGAGAGAGAGGGAGGGAGGGAGAATTATAACTGGAGAGATGGAGAAAGAGATTGGGAGAGAGAGATAGAGAGAGCTCTCTGAAGTTGTGAGACAGAGAGACTGCAAAAGAGAGAGCTCTCTGAAGTGGAGAGAGAGAGAGAGATAAAGGGAGATAGGAGAGTGAGGGAGAAGATGAGAGAGAGGGGGAAGTAGACAGACAAAGAGAGGGAGAGAGAAGTAGAGAGAGAGAAGTAGAAAGAGAGAGAGACAGAGAGAGAAGTAGAGAGAGAGAAAAGTAGAAAGAGAGATTGAGAAGTTAAAAGAGAGGGAGAGAAGTAAAGAGAGAGAAAGAGAGAGAGAGAGAGAAGTTGAAGGTGAGAGAAAGAGGGAGAGAGAGAAGTGAGAGAGAGACAAAGAAGAGAGAGAGAGAGAAGTAGAAAGAGAGAGAGAAGTAGGAAGAGAGAGAATGGGAGAGAGAAAAGAGAGAGAAAGAGAAAGGGAGAGAGATGGAAAAGTAGAAAAAGAGAGATAGATATAGAAGTAGAAAGAGAGAGAGAGAAATAGAAAAAGAAAGAGTGAGAGTAGAAAGGGAGAGAGAGAAGTTCAAGGGGAGAGAGAAGTAGAAAGGGAGAGAAAGAAACTAGGAGAGGGAGCGTGAGTGTGAAAGGGAGAGAATGGGAAGTTGAAAGAGAGAGAGAGAAAGGGAGAGAGAGAAGTAGAAAGAGTGAAGTAGAGAGAGAAGTTGAATGAGAAAGTGAGAGAGAGAGGTAGAAAGAGAGAGAGAGGTATAAAAGGAGAGGGATAGAGTGGAAAGAGAGAGAGAGAGAGAGAGAAAAGAGAGAGAGTGATAAAGAGAGATAGGAGGGAGAGGGAGAGAGAGAGTAGGAGAAGAATGGGAGAAAGAGGGAAAGGGAGTGAGAAGTAGAAAGAAAGAGAGAGAGAGAGAGAGAGAGAGAGAGAGAGAGAGAAAAAAGAGAGAGAGAGAGGGAGAGAGAGAGTAGAAGGAGAAGAGTGGGAGAAAGAGGGAGAGAGTGAGATAAGTAGAAAGAGAAGAAAGAGAGAGAGAGAGAGAGAGAGAGAGAGAGAGAGAGAGAGAGAGAGAGAGAGAGAGAAGTAGAAAGAGGGAGTGAAGTAGAGAGAAGTAGAAAGGGAGAGAAAAAGAGAGAGAGAGTGGGATAGATAGAGAATAGGGATGAAGAGACAGATAGAGAAGTAAAAAGAGAGAGAAAGAGAGAGAGAGAGAAAGAAAGAGAGAAGAAAGAGAGAGGGAGAGAGAGAGAGTGAGAGGTAGAGACAAAGAGAAAGTAGAAAGAGAGGAAAAGTTGATAGACAAAGATTAGAAAGAGAGAGAGAGAGAGAGAGAGAGAGAGAGAGAGAGAGAGAGAGAGTGAGAGTAAAGAGAGTGGGTTAAAGTGTGAGCAAGAGATAGAGAGAGAAAAGTAGAAATAGAGAGAGAGAAGTAAAATGCTAGAGACAGAGAGAGTGAGCAAGAAAAAGAGAGAAACAGAGAGAGAGAGAGATTAAGAGAGAGAAAGTAGAAGGAGATAAAGAGAGAAAAGTAGAGAGAAATAGAGATAGAGAGAGAGAGAGAAGTAGAGAGATTGATAGAAGTAGAAAGAGAGAGAAAGAGAGAGATAGAAGAAGAAAGAGAGAGAGAGAGAGGTAGAAAGAGAGGGAGAAGGAGAGAACCAGAGATAGAAAAAAGAGAGAAGTAGAAAGAGAGAGAATAGAAAGAGAGAGGGAGAGAGAGAGGAGGGCAGTAGAAAGAGAGAGAGAGAGCGAGAGAAAAGTGGAAAAAGAGAGAGAGAGAAGTAGAATGAGAGCAAGAGAGAGAAAGAGAGAAAGGTAGAGAGACAGAGAGAGAAGTAAAAAAGAGAGAGAGAGAGAGACAAGAGATAGAGAGAGAGAAGTGGAAAGTGAGAGAAACGAGAGAGAAAAAGGGAGAGGTAGAGAGACCGTGAGAGAGAGAAAAGTAGAAAGAGTGCGAGAGAGAAGAGTGAATGGGAGAGAAGTAGAAAGAGAGAGAAGACAGAGAGAGAGACAAGTAGAAAGAGGGATAGAGAGGGGGAGAGAGAGAGATAGAGAGAGTGAGAGAGAGAGAAAGAACGAGAGAGAGAAGTAGAAAGAGAGGGGGAGAGAGATAGAGAAGTTGAAAGAGAGAGAGAGAGAGAGAGAGAGAGAGAGAAAGAGAGGTAAATGGAGGGAGAGAGTAGAAAGAGAAGTAAAGAGAAAGAGAGAGAAGTAGAAAGAGGGAGAAAGAGAAAGGGAGAGATAGAGAGAGAGAAGTAGAAAGAGAGAGAGAGAGAGAGAGAGAGGCAGGGAGAGAGATAGAAGTGGATAGAGAGGGAGAGAGAGAAGTAGAGAGAGAAAAGAGAGAGAGAGGGAAGTAGAAAGAGAGAGAGATCGAGTGACGTAGAAAGAGAGAGAGATCGAGTGAGGTAGAAAGAGAGAGAGAGAAGTGGAAAGTGACAGAAAGAGAGAGAGGGAAGAAAGAGAGAGAGGGAGAAAGAGAGAGAAAGAAAGAGAGAGAGATATAGAAGTAGAAAGAGAAAGGGAAGTAGAAAGAATGAATGGGAGAGAGAGGGAAGTGGAATGAGGGAGAGAGAGAGAGAAGTAGAGAGAGACAAAGAGAAAGAGTGAGATATAGTAGTAGAGAGAGAGAGTGAGAGAGAAAAGAGAGGGAGAAGTAGAAAGAGTAGGAGAAGTAGAAAGAGAGAGAAAGAGAGAGGGAGAGAGAGAGGGGGAGGGAGGGAGAATTGTAGAAGGAGAGAAGTAGAAAGTGATAGGGAGAGAGAGAAAGAGAGAGCTCTCTGAAGTTGTGAGACAGAGAGAGTGGGAAAGTGAGAGCTCTCCGAAGTAGAGAGAGAAGTGGAAAGAGAGAGATAAAGAGAGATAGGAGAGTGAGGGAGAAGAATAGGGAGAGAGGGAAGTAGAAAGAGAGAGTGAGATAGGCAGAGTGAAGTAGAGAGAGATAGAAGTAGAAAGAGAGAGAGAGAAGTAGAGAGAGAGAAAAGTAGAGAGAGAGATAGAGAAGTTAAAAAAGAGAGAGAAGATAAGTATAGGGAGAGAAAGAGAGAGAAGTAGAAGGTGAGAGAAAGAGGGAGAGAGAGAGAAGTGAGAGAGAGAGAGAGAGAGAGAGAGAGAGAGAGAGAAGTACAAAGAGAGAGAGAGAAGTAAGAAGAGAGAGAATGGGAGAGAGAGAAGAGAGAGAAAGAGAAAGGGATAGAGATTGAGAAGTAGAAAAGAAGAGATAGATATAGAAGTAGAAAGAGAGAGAGAGAAATAGAAAAAGAGAGAGAGAGAGAGTAGAAAGGGAGAGAGAGAAGTTCAAAGGGAGAGAGAAGTAGAAAGGGAGAGAAAGAAACTGGGAGTGGGAGAGTGAAAGTGAAAGAGAGAGAAAGGGAAGTTGAAAGAAAGAGAGAGAGAGAAAGGGAGAGAGAGAAGTAGAAAGAGAGAAGAAGAGAGAGAAGTAGAAAGAGAAATTGAGAGAGAGAAGTAGAAAGAGAGAGAGAGAGAGGTATAAAAGGAGAGGGATAGAGTAGAAAAAGAGAGAGAGAGAGAGTAGAAAGTGAGAGAGAGGGAGAGTAGAAAGAGAGAGAGGGATAAAGAGAGAGAAAGAGAGAGAGAAAGAAAGAGAGACAGAGGGAGAAAGGGAGAGAAAGGGAGAGAGAGAGAGAAAAAGAGAGAGAGAGAAGTAAAAAGGGAGAGGGAAGTAGAAAGAAAGAGAGGGAGAGAGAGAGAGGGAAGATGAAAGAGAGAGAGTGAGAGAGAGTGAGAAGTTGAGAAAGACAGAGAGAGAAAGAGCGAGATGGGGTAGTAGAAAGAGAGAGAGAGAGAGAGAGAGAGAGAGATTTAGCGAGAAAGAAAGAGAAGTAGAGAGGGGGAGAAGTTGAGAGAGAGAATAAGAGAGTGAGGATAGAGAGAGGGAGAGAGAGCGTGAGAGAGATGTGGAAAGAGAGACAAAGAGTAGTAGACAGAGAGAGAGAGAAATAGAGGGAAAGAGAATGAGAATAGAAAGAGAGAGAGAGGTGAGCGAGAGGGAGAAGTAGAAAGAGAGAGAGAAGTAGAGATAAAGAGAATTAGAGAGAGAGTAGTAGAGAGAGATAGTGAGGAGAGAGAAAAAGAGTAAGGGAGAAAAAGAAAGAGAGAGAGGGGAAAGGAAAGAAGAAAGAGAGAGGGAGAAAGGAGAGAGAGAGAGAGAGAGAGAGAGAGAGAGTAGAGAGAGAGAGAGAGAGAGAGAGAGAAAGAGAGAGAGAGAGAAGATTGAAAAAGAGAGAGAGAGGGAGCAAAGAGAGAGAGAGAGAAGTAGATAGAGAAGTGAGAAAAGTAGAAAGAGAGAGAGTGGACGTGTGAGAGAGAGAGAAGTATAGAGAAAGAGTAGAGATGTAGAAACAGAGAGAGAGAGAAGTAGAAAGAGAGAGAAAGAGAAAGAGGGAGAGAGAGAGAGAAGTAGAAAGAGAGAGAAAGAGAGAGAAAATGAGAGAGAGAGAATGAGGGAGAGAGAGAAGTGGAAAGGGCAAGAAAGGGAGAGAGAGAGGGAAATAGAGAGAGAAAGAGAGAGAGAAAATAAAAAGAGAGAGAAGGAGAGAAAGTAGAAAGGGAGAGAGAGTGAGAAATAAAAGTAAAAGAGAGAGAGAGAGACTGAAAAGTAGAAAGAGAGAGAGAGAGGCGGGGAGAGAGAAAGAAGTGGATAGAGAGGGAGAGAGAGAAGTAGAGAGTGAAAAGAGAGAGAGAGAGAGAGAGGGAAGTAGAAAGAGAGAAAGAGATCGAGTGAGGTAGAAAGAGAGAGAGAAGTAGAAAGAGAGAGAAGTGGAAAGTGACAGAGTGAGAGAGAGAGAAAAGTAGAAAGATTGGGAGGGAGAAAGAGAGAGAGAGAAAGAAAGAGAGAGATAGATAATTAAAAAGAGAAAGGGAAGTAGAAAGAATGAGTGGGAGAGAGAGGGGAAAGTGGAAAGAGGGAGAGAGAGAGAAGTAGGGAGAGACAGAGAGAGAGAGAAAGAGAGAGATAGAGTAGTAGAAAGAGAGAGAGAGAGAGCGAGAGAGAGGGAGAGAGGGAGAGAGGGAGAGGAAAGAGAGAGAGAAAGAGAGAGCTATAAGAGAGAACTAGAGAGGGGGGAAAAGTAGACAGAGAATGAAAGATGGTGGAGAAAGAGAGGGACAGAGTGAGAGAGCGAGAGAGATGTGGAAAGAGAGACAGAGAGAAGTAGAAACAGAGAGAGAGAGAGAGAGAGAGAGATAGAAGTAGGGAGAGAAAGAGAGAGATAGAGAGAGAATAAAAAGAGGAAGAGAGAGGTGAAGTACAAAGAGTGAGAGAGAAGTAGAGAGAGAAAGAGAGAGGAGTAGAAAATAGAAAGAGAGAGAAAGAAAGAGAGAGAGAGAGAAAGAAAGAGGGAGAGAGTGAAGTGAATGAGACAGCGAAGTAGAAAGAGAGTAGAAAAGAGAGAAAAGTAGGAAGAGAGAGAGAGAGACAAAGAGAGAGAGTGAAAGAGTGAGTGAGAGTAGAAAGACCATGTAGAGAGAGAAAGAGTGAGAGAAAAAGATAGAAAAGTAGAAAGAGAGAAAGAGAGAAATAGAAAGAGAGAGAGGGAGAGAGAGAGAGAGAGAGAGAGAGGGAGGGAGGGGGGAGGGAGAGAAAGAATGAGAGAGGGAAGTTGAAAAGGGAGAGATAAGTAGAAAGAGAAAGAGAGAGAGAGAAAAAAAAGAAAGAGAGAGAGAGAGAGAGAGAGAAAGTGATAGAGGGAAACGGAGGAGAGAGAGGGAGAGAGTAAAGTAGAAAGAGGGAGAGAGAAGTAGAAGAGAGAGAGAGAGTGCAGTTAAAGGAGAGGGAGAGAGAGAGGAAGAAAGATATAGAGAGAAAAAGTGGAAAGAGAAAAAGGGAGAGAGAGAAGTAGAAAGAGAGAGAGATAGAGAGAGAGAGAGACAAAGAGAAAGAGAGAAATAGAGAGAGAGAGAAAGAGAGAGAGAGAGAGAGGTATAGAGAGATAGAAAGAGAAAGAGTATGAGAGAGAGAATTAGGAAGAGAGAGAAATAGAGAAGTAGAGAGAGAGAAGTATAAAGAGAGAGAGAGAGAGTGAGAGAGTGAGAAAGAAGAGACGAGGAGAGAGAGACAGAGGGAGAAAGAGAGAAAAAGAGAGGGAGATGTAGAAAAAGAGAGAGAGTGAGAGAGAGATGTAGAAAAGTGAGAGAGAGAAAGTGAGAGCTCACTGAAGTAGAAAGAGAGAAAAAGAGAGCTCTCTAAAGTAGAGAGTGAGAGAGAGAAGAGAGAGAGGGGGCAGTAGAGAGAGAAATGAAAAGAGAGAGAGAGAAGTAGAGAAAGAGAGAGAGAGAGACAAGAGAGAGAGAAGAGAGAGTGAGGAGAGAGGGGGATGGGGAGAGAGAGTAAGAAATAGAGAGAGAAAGAGAGGGAGAAGTAGAAAGGAGAGAGAGAGAGAGAGAGAGAGAGAGAGAGAGAGAGAGTGAGAGGGAGGGATGGAGAATTATAGCTGGAGAGATGTAAAAAGAGATTGGGAGAAAGAGAAAGAGAGAGCTCTCTGAAGTTGTAAGACAGAAAGTGGGAAAGAGAGAGCTCTCTGAAGTAGAGAGAGAAGTGAGAGAGAGAGAGAGATAAAGAGAGATAGGAGAGTGAGGGAGAAGATGAGAGAGAGGAGGAAGTAGAAAGACAAAGAGAGGGAGAGAGAGTAAGAGAAAGAGAGAGAGACAGAGAGAGGAGTAGAGAGAGAGATAGATAGAGGAGTAGAGAGAGAGATTGAGAAGTTAAAGAGAGAGAGAGAGAAGTTAAGAGAGAGAGAGAGAGAGAGAGAGAGAGAAGTTGAAGGTGAGAGAAAGAGGGAGAGAGAGAAGTGAGAGAGACGAGAAGAGAGAGATTGAGAGAAGTAGAAAGAGAGAGAGAGAGAAGTTGGAAGAGAGAGTGAATGGGAGAGAGAGAAGAGAGAGAAAGAGAAAGGGAGAGAGATAGAGATGTAGAAAAAGAGAGATAAATATAGAAGTAGAAAGAGAGAGAGAAATAGAAAAAGAGAGAGAGAGAATAAAAAGGGAGAGAGAAGTAGAAAGGAAGAGAGAAAGAAACTGGGGAGAGGGAGAGTGAGAGTGAAAGAGAGAGAAAGTGAAGTTGAAAGAGAGAGAGAAAGAGGGAGAGAAGTAGAAAGAGAAAGTGAGAGAGAAGTTGAGAGAGAGAGGTAGAAAAAGAGAGGGAGAAAGTAGAATGAGAGAGAGAAGTATAAAGTGAGAGAGAGAGAGTAGAAAGAGAGAGAGAGAGGAAGAAAGAGAGAGAAAGAGAGAGAAAAAGAAAGAGAGAGAGAGAGGGAGAAAGAGAGAGAGAGAGAGAGAGAGAGAGAGAGAGAGAGAGAGAGAGTGAAGTAAAAAGGGAGAGGGAAGTAGAAAGAAAGAAAGGGAGAGAGAGAGAGGGAAGTTGAAAGAGAGAGAGTGAAAGAGAGAGAGAGAAGATGAGAAGGACAGAGAGAGAAAGAGCGAGATGAAGTAGTAGAAAGAAAAAGAGAGAGAGAGAGAATGAGCGAAAAAGAAAGAGAAGTAGAGTGGGGGAATGAGAGAGCAAGGAGAGAGAGAGGGAGAGAGAGCATGAGAGAGATGTGGAAAGAGAGACCAAGAGTAGTAGGCAGAGAGAGAGAGAGAAAGAAATAGAGAGAAAGAGAGAGACAATAGAAAGAGAGCGAGAGGTGAGCAAGAGGGGGAAGTTGAAAGAGAGAGAGAAGTAGAGATAAAGAGAAGTAGAGAGAGAGTAGTAGAGAGAGATAGTGAGGAGAGAGAAAAAGAAAAAGGGAGAAAAAGAAAGAGAGGGGGAGTGAAGTAGAAGGAAACGGTGTTGTAGAAAGAGAGAGGGAGTAGAAAGAGAGAGAGAGAGAAGTAGAAAGTGAGAGAGAAAGAGAGAGAGAGAGAGAGAGAGAGAGAGAGAGAGAGAGAGAGAGAGAGAGAGAGAAAGAGAGAGAGAGAGAGAGAGAAGGGAGAAAAGTAGAAAGAGAGAGAGTGCACGTGAGAGAGAGAAAAGTAGAGAGAGAGAGAAGTAGAAAGAGAAAGTGGGAGAGAGCGAGAGCGAGAGAAGTAGAAAGAGAGAGAAAGAGAGAGAAAATGAGAGAGAGAGTGAGGGAGAGAGGGAGAGAGAGAGAAGTGAAACGGGCGATAAAGGGAGAGAGAGAGAGAAATAAAGAGAGAGAGAGAAAATGAGATAGAGAGAGAGAGGAGAGAAAGTAGAAAGGGAGAGAGAGTTAGAAATAAAAGTAAAAAAGAGAGAGAGAGAGGCAGGGAGAGAGAAGGAAGTGGATACAGAGGGAGAGAGAGAAGTAGAGAGAGAAAAGAGAGAGAGAGAGAGAGAGAGAGGCAGAAAGAGAGAGAGAACCAATTGGAGCATAGATGTTCACTAGGCCAAGGTCGCCGTGGGTAACGGGTCCTATTCTGCTTGTATAGTCCTCTTGTGTTTGGGCCTGGTGCCGTGCCCTGCCTAGCAGGTTGTTTTATTCTCCTTGGGTTTTTTTAATAAATGATATCTATTTACCCAAAAAAAAAAGTAGAAAGAGAGAGAAAAGTGGAAAGTGACAGAGAGAGAGAGAGAAAAGTAAAAAGAGTGAGAGGGAGAACGAGAGAGAGAGAAAAAGAGAGAGATATAGAAAAGTAGAAAGAGAAAGGAAAGTTGAAAGAATGAATTGGAGAGAGAGAGAGGGAAGTGGAAAGAGGGAGAGAGAGAGAAGTAAAGAGAGATAGAGAGAGAGAAAGAGCGAGACAGATTAGTAGAAAGAGGGAGAGAGAGAGAGAGAGAGAGAGAGAGAGAAAAGAGAGAAGTAGAGAGGGGGAAAAGTAGAAAGCGAATGAGAGAGGTTGGAGAGAGAGAGGGACAGAGAGAGAGGGCGAGAGAGATGTGGAAAGAGAGACAGAGAGAAGTAGAAAGAGAGAGAGAGAGAGAGAAGTAGAGAGAGAATGAGAGAGATAGAAAGAGAATAAAAAGAGGGAGAGAGAGGTGAGAGAGAGAGAGAGCAGTGGAGAGAGAGTGAAGTACAAAGAGAGAGAGAGAAGCAGAGAGAAAAAGAAAAGTAGAAGAGGGAGATAGAGAGAAAAAGTGGAAAGAGCAAAAGGGAGAGAGAGAAGTAGAAAGAGAGAGAGAGATAAAGAGTGAGACAAAGAGAAAGAGAGAAAGAGAGGGAGAGAGAGAGGTAGAGAGAGATAGAAAGAGAAAGAGTATGAGAGAGAGAGTTAGAGAGAGAGAGAAACAGAGAAGTAGAGAGAGGGAAGTAGAAAGTGAGAGAGAGGGAGAGAGAAAGAAGAGAGGGGGAGAGAGAGACAGAGGGAGAGAAATAGAGAAAAAGAGAGGGAGAAGTTGAAAAAGGGGGAGAGTGAGATAGAGATGTTGAAAAAGTGAGAGAGAGAAAGTGAGAGCTCACTAAAGTACAAACAGAGAGAAAAATAGAGATCTCTAAAGTAGTAAGTTAGAGAGAGAAGAGAGAGATGGAGTGGTAGAGAGAGAAATGAAAAAAAGAGAGAGAAAAGAACAGAAAGAGAGAGAGACAAGAGATAGAAAGGGATGAGAGAGTGAGGAGAGAGGGGGATGGAGAGAGAGAGCGAGAGAGAGAGGAAGTAGAGAGAGAAGTGGAGTAACAGAGATAGGAGAGGCAGGGAGAAGAAAAGAGAGTGGGAAGTAAAAAGAGAAAGTGATAAAGAGTGAGAGAAGTAGAAAGAGAGAGAGGGAGAAGTAGGGAGAGATAGAGAAGTTAAAAGAGAGAGAGAAGTAAAGAGAAAGAGAGAGAGAGAGAGAGAGAGAGAGAAGTAGAAGGTGAGAGAAAGAGGGAGAGAGGGGGAAGTGAGAGAGAGATATAGAGAGAGAGAGAGAGAGAGAAGTAGAAACGGAGAGAGAGAGTAGGAAGAGAGAGAGAATGGGAGAGAAAGAAGAGAGAGATAGAGAAATAGAAAAAGAGAGATAGATATAGTAGTAGAAAGAGAGGGAGAAATAGAAAAAGGGAGAGAGAGAGAGTAGAAAGGGAGAGAGAGAATTTGAAAGGGAGAGAGAAGTAAAAAGGGAGAGAGATTAAAACTGGGAAACGGAGAGTGAAAGTGAGAGAGTGAGAAAGAGACAGAGAGAGAGAAGTAAAAAGGGAGAGGGAAGTAGAAAGAAAGAGAGGGAGAGAGAGATGGAAGTTGAAAGAGAGAGAGTGAGAGAGAGAGAGAGAGAGAAGTTGAGAAAGACAGAGAGAGAAAGAGCGAGATGGAGTAGTAGAAAGAGAGAGAGAGAGAGAGAGAGAGAGAGAGAGAGAGATTGAGCGAGAAAGAAAGAGAGGAAAGGGGGGAGAAGTAAAGAGAGAGAATGGGAAAGTGTGGAGAGAGAGAGGGAGAGAGAGCGTGAGAGAGGTGTGGAAAGAGAGACTAAGAGTAGTAGACAGATAAAGAGAGAGGGAGAGAAATAGAGAAAAAGAGAGAGAGAATAGAAAGAGAGAGGGAGAGAGGTGAGCAAGAGGGAGAAGTAGGAGAGAGAGAAGTAGATAGAGTTGTAGAGGGAGATAGCAAGGAGAGAGAACAAGAGAAAGGGAGAGAAACAAAGAGAGGGGAGTGAAGTAGAAGGAAACGAATAAGTAGAAAGAGAGAGGGAGTAGAAAGAGAGAGAGAGAAGTAGGAAGTGAGAGAGAGAGAAAGAGAGAGAGAGAGAGAAGATGAAAAAGGTTGAGCGAGCGAAGAGTGGGAGAGCGAAGTAGAAAGAGAAATTAAAAAAATAGAAAGAGGGAGAGAGAGAGAGGTAGAGAGAGTGAGAGAAGTAGAAAGAGAGAGAGAGGGTGAGAGAGAAGTTGAAAGGCCGAGAAAGGGAGAGAGAGAGAGAAATAAAAAGAAAGAGAGAGAATGAGATAGGGAGAGAAAGAGAGAGAGAGAGTAGGAGGGAAAGTAGAAAGGAAGAGAGAGCGGGAAATAAAAGGAAATGTGTGAGATAGAGGGTGAAAAGTAGAAAGAGAGAGAGAGAGAGAGGCAGGGAGAGAGAAATAAGTGGATAGAGAGGGAGAGAGAGAAGTAAAGAGAGAAAAGAGAGAGAGAGAGAGGGAAGTAGAAAGAGAGAGAGAAGTGGAAAGTTACAGAGAGAGAGAAAAAAACTAGAAAGAGAGAGAGGGAGAAAGAGAGAGAGAAGTAGAAAGAGAAAGGGAAGTAGAAAGAATGAGTGGGAGAGAGAGAGAGGGTAGTGGAAAGAGGGAGGGAGAGAGAGAAGTAGAGAGACAGAGAGAGAAAGAGCGAGATAGAGTAGCAGAAAGAGAGAGAGAGAGAGAAAAGAGAGGAGTAGAAAGGGGGAAAAGTAGAGAGAGAATGAGAGAGGGTGGAGAGAGAGAGGGACAGAGAGAGAGAGCGAGAGAGATATGGAAAGAGAGACAGAAAGAAGTAAAAAGAGAGAGAGAGAGAAGTAGAGAGAGGAATAGAGAGAGAGAGAGGAAGAGAGAGAGAGAGAGGTAGAGAGAGATAGAAAGAGAAAGAGTATGAGAGAGAGAATTAGAGAGAGAAAAATAGAGAAGCGGAGAGAGAGAAGTAGAAAGAAAGAGAGAGAGAGAGAGAAAGAAGAGAGGGGGAGAGAGAGACTGAGGGAGAAAGAGAGAAAAAGAGAGGGAGAAGTAGAAAAAGAGAGAGAGCGAGAGAGAGATGTAGAAAAAGTGAGAGAAAAAGTGAGAGCTTACTAAAGTAGCAAGAGAGAGAAAAAGGGAGCTCTCTAAAGTAGAGAGTGAGAGAGAGAACAGAAAGACGGATGAGTAAAGAGAGAAATGAAAAAAGAGAGAGAGAAGTAGAGAAACAGAGGGAGAGAGGGACAAGAGAGAGAGAGAAGAGAGAGTGAGCAGAGAGGGGGATGGAGAGAGAGAGAGCGAGAGAGAGAGAGAAAGAGTGGGAGAAGTTGAAAGAGAGGGAGCAGTAGAAAGAGAGAGATAGAGAGAAAGAGAGAGATAGAGAGAAAAAGTGGAAAGAGAAAAAGGGAGAGAGAGAAGTAGAAAGAGAGAGAGAGCGATAAAGAGAGAGGCAGAGAAAGAGAGAAAGAGGGAGAGAGAGAGGTAGAGAGAGATAGAAGGAGAAAGAGTATGAGAGAGAGAGTTAGAGAGATAGAGAAACAGAGAAGTAGAGAGAGACAAGTAGAAAGAGAGAGTGGGAGAGAGAAAAGAGAAGGGGAGAGAGACAGAGGGAGAAAGAGAGAAAAAGAGAGGGAGAATTTGAAAAAGAGAGAGAGTGAGAGAGAGATGTTGAAAAAGAGAGAGAGAGAAAGTGAGAGCTCGCTAAAGTACAAAGAGAGAGAAAAAGAGAGCTCTCTAAAGTAAAGAGTGAGAGAGAGAAGAGAGAGAGGGAGTAGTAGATAGAGAAATGAAAAAAAAGAGAGAGAGAAGAAGAGAAAGAGAGAGAGACTAGAGAGAGAGAGACAAGAGAGAGAGAGAAGAGAGAGTGAGGAGAGAGGGGGATGGTGAGAGAGGAAGCGAGAGAGAGAGAGAGAGAAAGAGAGGGAGAAGTAGAACGAGAAAGAGAGAGAGGGAGAGAGAGAGAAACAGAGAGAGAGAGAGAGGGAGGGAGGGAGAATTATAGAGGAAGAGAAGTAGAAGGAGATTGGGAGAGAGAAAAAGAGAGAGCTCTCTGAAGTAGAGAGAGAAGTGGAGTAAGAGAGATAAAGGGAGATAGGAGAGGCAGGGAGAAGAAGAGAGAGAGGGAAGTAAAAAGAGAGAGTGATAGGGAGAAGTAGTGTCACACCCCAATTCTGCACTATTCAGAATGGTGTGATGAACCGTCAATAAACCAACGGTTCAACCAGGATCTCAAAATAGGCTATCCCACATATGATAAACCAAAACACATTCCACATTAATCAGAGATAATAAAATAAATAGCGAAAGTCTTACAGATAATGAACTGAGGTCTAATCATGATAAATAATTAATATTCCATTTATTTCCAAGTAACCAAAACATAATTTAATACATAATACAAAATCCAAATACGAAAACTAAACACTAAACGTATCCACCGTTGAAACGCTAGCTTAACGAACCATGTTCGTCCTCCACAGCTTGCTCATCACAGCCGCCACATGTTCATATGTTGGCATGTTGACATAATCTTCAATCATAGTACCTGCAACATCAGAAACTAAAAAGAATTGCACGCGCGAGGGTCAGCTCTCCAACTTGAGCTCAGTGAGTAAACAAAACAATGCAACAATACATATGCATGCAGTCAATTCATATCTTTGGTCTAGTTTATAGTTTGCAATGCGCAATAGAAAGGTTGGGTGGTCAAAGGTTAACGTTTATTGACCCCACCTCTATACACAGGGTGTGGAAGTCCGCCCGAAGGTTAACGTTTATCGTCGTCCCCATCCACCCTAATCATGAACATTATATAACAAAGGTTAACGTTTATTGCTATATAGTGCAATACCAACACGTAAGCCCCTGTTGGCGAGGGCTTGGAAACTGGGCTCGCAACTAACCAATCCTAATGCCAAACAGTGTATCCAAGGCCTCACCCCAGCATCCCTCAGAATGTCCATAGAGATAGAGCTAAGGCCCCCCGATAGAGTCAGAGACTACAAGGATCGAGACCACCTCCCCTGATACTCTACGACACAATAGTTCTGCTAAAGTAATGGCGATACGACGATGCCAATGCACTAGACTTGAGTTAGAGATAGAGCTAAAGTGCTGAGACCCGCCAAAGGTTAACGTTTATTGACGTTCTCATCACACCTCCCCTGATACTCGCTCGCATCAAGTACATCAACCACACACATGCAATCACATGCCTATTCCTATCATCATCATCATCATGTTATAAATAATAAAGTAAATATGCATGAACAAATAATAGAAATATTGGATGACATGTTGTATGCACATTACAAACATATTCGCATAGAATCAAGCATGGCATTGGACTCAAGAAAATAGAAAACAGTTTGTTATTAATCAATTAGTTTAGAGTTCTGTTTTCTCACCTTAGCTTGTTAATAGATCCTCTTCCAAGCTTTAGAATCACCTTTATAATGTTATTATATTGCTAGAAGACCTAACAAAGTCGATAGAATTTAATTAGAATAAATTTTGAATTTAAAAACCATGCTGTTAACTGAGGGTCGGAGGTAGGGTCGAGTCATGATCGACCCGGGTGTGACCTCCCCTAATCGAACTTCCCGAACACTGAGGGTCGATGCTAGGGTCGGATCTGCCATCGACCCTAGGTGCGACCCTCCATGGTTTGAGTCGAAAATATCAGATTTCGTTCTCTCTTTCATGGTTAGGTCCTATGGCTTACTTCCACAATCCATTCTATACATGTTCTATGGTTTAGAATTATACTTTATTCACCTACATGGTTTTAATGATCTCCTCCATGGTTTTCCATGAAAACCTAACCATGGATGGATGATTCTTCTAAGTCATATCCTCTTCATAAACCATTCTAAAGTCTTAAATAAATCATGGTTTCTTTCTCTCAATCCAATTAGGGTTGTAAAAGGAGTGAAAGAGGCTTAGAGACGTCCTATTTATAAGGCAAAACCTCCCAAAATAAGTCCCATTGAGTTTAGGAAAGGTTCCAATCGAAATTAGGAAGGTTTCCTAATTTTCGATTCATGCTGTTTTTCCCGAATACCGAGGGTCGATGGGAGGGTCGATGGGAGGGTCGGACAACTCATAGACCCTGCGACCCACGATTGAGGGTCGATGGGAGGGTCGGACCTGCCCTGTTAAAACATGCGACCCTACCCTCATTTTGACTATTTTTGGGTAAATTTTCATATTGGGTCTTGGGTTTCTTCACACACTTGGTCCACTTGGCTCGACCATGATATGTAGACGGATCCCGACACTAAATATAAGGTTAGGCCGGGTTCGTGGCGTGCGGGTCTTACAACTCCACCACCCTTAAAAGAAATTTCGTCCTCGAAATTTGAAAGTACGGATCTTACAACTCCCCCATCCTTAAAATGAATTTTGTCCTCAAATTTTAAACGTACGAATCTTACAACTCCCCCATCCTTAAAATAAATTTTGTCCTCAAAATTTGAATTTACTTCGGAGTCAATAGGTGGAAATTCTATTTCCGCATTGCATCTTATTCCTCCTATGCACTCTTCTCCGCATCTTGTCTTCGTCAGATTATCTTCATATAATAATTATCCCAGCTTTGGAAACATTGTACCTTCCAACTAGTGAACTAGGCTGGTACCTCTTCAATAGTTAAACATTCTATCTAATCCAGTGACTCCGTGGTCAATTCTTTTGATATGGATCTCCAATGTACTTCTTCAATAGAGACACACGAAATACATCATGCACACTAGACATGGATAGCGGTAACGCTAATTGATATGCAACTTTTCTACTTCTCTCCAAAGTTTATAAGATCCAACACATATATAAAATATGACTTTCCCTTCTTGTCTAATCGTTTCAAACTATGCATAAGTGATATCTTCAAAAACACTTTGTCACTTATGGCGAACTCAAGGTCTTGGTGTCTATTCTGACAATCCTGAGTTATCCTGCCCCTTTCTTTGATCTTGTCT
>JAMYWD010001795.1:0-35873 GCA_028583415.1 Protea cynaroides
CACTCTCAATATTAACGTTTGAATTTCATGTAGGATTTGGATAAGGAAAGAGTCTGGCTTCCAAATGTGGTTTTTAAAAAATCTGATCCGAAAATTGATCCAAATCTAAACCAAAGAAGGAAGGTTGCTACACACCTAAAAAGGTTCACTATTGGAAGACCTTGATTGATTATTGGAAATCTTGAGAGAGAATATACACAAACTATATAATCTTACAAAATTTGGTAGATTTGGGAGTGAGACAATTGTTTCTAACTGAATGGATTTTCATCAGAATTTAGGAATGAGGATTTTGTTTAATTTTTATTTTTATGTAATAAGGTTGTCAAATCTAGGCATATCAATTTTAGTCTTGTATTTTGACAATAATTTAAACAATGTAAAGCCTATGTAAAGAACATCCAAGAGCACTGGAGGTTAAAGGCAAAGTGGGCTAAAGAACAACTCTTTTTCTTTTTATTCTTATGTTCTTGAAGGTCATGTGGAAGCTAACTTTCTTATCTCTTTGTCGTATCGAGCTGAAACCATCATTGTAAACTTGTGCGACTTGTTCTTATTTATTGACTTTTAATTGGAATATTTGTTTTTTCTTAATTTATATGTGTAGAATACCGAGAATGGTTGATTAGGAGTACTACTAATTGATTTATTTATCTAATCGACACAGATTAGAATTGATTGCATATCAATTGATCATTCTATGTCGGGCAATGGGGATTGATTTTAATGGACAAGCAAATGTTTTATTCCTAGGAAAAATCAGATTAAAGTAATTAAAACCACGCCGTGTGTGCTTAACATTTAATTTGAATCGTCTTTCTCATTATTAATGCTATTCCTGAATTAAATCGAGAGCCAAGTCTTGAGATTGATTTAAGAGTAAGGGTAGTATTAATAAGCTATCTTTTAATAGATCAATCTTAAGGAAAGGACTAAGGATTTTAGGCCTAGTCCTAATTTTCTTGATTGATTATTCAATTAGAATTGATTATCCTTTATGTCGATGAACAAGTTTACGAAGATGGTGTAAGTATCCTTTTGACTGAAGCTTTCTCTTATTGGTTTAATCTTTGATATTTGTATTACCTTGCTCTTTATTCTTGCATTTTAGATAATTAATTACTCTTCTTTTCTATTGCAAACATACCCCCTCTCCATATGTAGGATAGCCAATGAAGTTGTGCAAATAAGATCAATCAACCGCTTTAGTACAACAATTGGTTATTTTTCGAGTCTTATTTCATTTTCATTTGTTTTTCTCTCTTTTGGTTAATTAAACATTTTAATCATGATCATACAATCCTTATGGGTTCGACCCTTACTTGCTACTATCTATGTTTCAAAGTATGGTAATTTAATTTGAGCGCTCGACACGCATCAAATTTTAGCGCCGTTGTCGGGGATTATTTTGATTAAGTTGATTTATTTGGTTATTTAATTGATTTTTTATTATTTTTCTATCTGCTTATTCTCTTAAGTGAATGACCCAATCTTCTCATTCGGGAGAATTGCAATTTGATCCAGAAATAGAAAGAACTCTGCACAAGCTAAGGAGAAAAAGTAGAAAGACAGCTAAAAATTCTTCACCAAGCAACAACGTAGCCATTGATTTAGCTTCTGGTAGCTCTAGTAATTTAGACTTTGAAGAAATGGTAGACAAAAACAACTGCACTCTTAAGGAGTTAGCGGCTTCTAATCTGAACCAACAACCACTCTGCATTGAGTATCCTAATCTCGATGTTGCCTTTGAACTTAAATCTGGTCTAATCCATCTCCTTCCTACTTTTCGTGGTCTTGTAGGTGATGACCCACACAAGCATCTAAAAGAATTCCATGTGGTATGTTCAAGCATGAAACCAACCAAAATTTCTGAGGAGCAAATCAAGCTAAGGGTGTTTCCATTCTCATTAGCGAACAATGCAAAAGATTGGCTTTATTACTTGCCATCAAGATCCATTACCACATGGAATGAGATGAGGCGGCTTTTCTTGGATAAGTATTTTCTAGCTTCAAGGGCAGCTAATATTCGAAAAGAAATCTATGGTATTAGGAAATATAATGGAGAAACACTTTGTGAATACTGGGAGCGATTGAAGAAGCTCTGTGCCAGCTGCCCTCATCACCAAATTAGCGAGCAATTACTCATTCAATACTTCTACGAAGGGCTTTCTCATACTGATAGGGATATGATTGACTCAGCGAGTGGAGGAGCATTAGTGGATAAAACTCCACGGGTAGCCCGTAATTTGATTGCAAATATGGCTGCTAACTCTCAACAATTTGGTATAAGAAATGACCCTCCATCGAACAAGGTTAATGAGGTAAACACTTCTTCTCTTGAATTAAAAATTATAGCATTGTCTTCACTTGTTCATCAATTGGCTGATGATAAGGTACAATAGGTTCAAACTTGTGGAATTTTCTACATCACGGGGCATCGAACTGATATGTGTCCCACGTTTTAAGAGGAATCCACAGAGCAAGCAAATGCTGTGGGTGGATTTCCAGGACAGCTCAACATAAGTACGATCCATACTCAAATACTTACAATCCGTGATGGAGGAATCACCCAAATCTCAGCTATGGTAATCAAGATGGCCCCAATCATCAGTATGGGTGTCAACAAGGCCAATAACCTTTTCAATCCAGACAATAAGCACCTTCAGGTTTAGGTATGACCTTGGAAGATATTGTTAAAATACTTGCCAATTATTCATTACAATTCAAACAGGAAACAAGGGTAGGTATAAAGAACAGGCTCGAGGCTCGGGATAGCTACCTTCGCAACCAATGGTGAATCCGAAGGAAAATGCAAATGCCATAGTCTTGAGAAGTGGAAAAGAAGTGGATAATATAAAAAAGGAAAAAGAGAAAGAGACCTCAAAATCAGCTCCAACATCTATTTCTTCATCTGGGGTAAACTCTAAACCTTCTATTTCTTCTATTCCTATTCAGCCTCTTTTTCCTAGCAAGTTTGCTCAATCTAGAAAGGAAGAAAAAGAAAAGGAGATGTTGGAGATTTTTTCGGAAGGTAGAGATAAATATACCTCTTATTGAAGCAATTAAGCAAGTGCCACGGTATGCTAAATTTCTCAAGGAATTGTGCACATCTAAGAGGAAATTGAAAGGAGATGATAAGGTAAGTATGGGTGAAAATGTCTCAGTTGTTATTCAACGGAAGCTTCCCCCTAAGTGTAAAGACCCAGGTATGTTCACTATCCCATGCAAAATAGGTAACACCAATTTCAATAGAGCTATGTTAGATTTAAGAGCATCAATTAATGTCATGCCTTATTCAATATATGCTTCAATAAATCTAGAACCTTTAAAAGAAACTGGTGTAACTATTCAATTAGCTGATAGATCAAATGTATATCTTGAAGGTGTGATTGAGGATATGTTAGTTCAAGTTAATGAATTGATGTTTCCTGTTGATTTTTATGTATTAAAAATGGAGGATGACTCATCTCATAATTTTACACCTCTTTTGTTGGGTAGACCATTCTTAAAGACTGCTAAAACAAAAATAGATGTTCATGATGGTACCTAATCTATGGAATTTGATGGCGAGATAGTTCGCTTTAATATTTTTGTGGCTATGAGGTATCCTAGTGATATAAATCCTTATTTTGCTATTGATATAATTGATTCTATGGTACAACAAGTTTTTAAATTAAATGGTGAAGATGAGTTGATGGTGGCCATTAGCAAACATTTGAATAGCATGGATTTCAATTTAAAATTTGTGTTAAATGTTGAATTAGAGAAGATGTTTATGGCATTGCAGGCCTTACCCCCGATTCCAAAAAGATATGATGTTGCTCACATTGAGTTGCATATATCTCATATAAAGTTGTTACCTTCCATTATGCAGGCACTTATTGTTGAGCTGAAACCACTTTCAGACCATCTCAAATATGTCTACTTAGGAGACAATGAGACGTTACCCATGATAATAGCAAGGGACTTGACCAAGCTACAAGAAGAGAAACTCATTCGAGTTTTGAGAGACCATAAGACAGCCATTGGGTGGATAATAGTGGACATTAAGGGAATCAGCCCGACCATGTGGATGCATTGCATACTTCTTGAGGAGGGAGCCAAACCGATTAGAAAAACACAGGTAGAATCAACCCTCCTATGATGGAAGTTGTGAAGAAGGAGATACTAAAGCTCCTTGATGTTGGAATTATCTATCCCATCTCTGATACTCTTAGACATTTGCTAACGAAAAAGGAATCTAAGCCAAGATTGATCAGATGGATCATTCTTCTTCAAGAATTTGATTTGGAGATTAAGGACAAAAAGGGAGCCGAGAATTTAGTTGCAGACAATCTCAGTCGGGTGGTTAAGGAGGGTGATGCTATGCCCTTAAAATATTTCTTCCCAGATGAACAACTACTTAAGGTGACAAATGTAATGCCCTGGTATGCAGATTTAGTCAATTATTTGGCTACCAAAATCTTACCACCAAAGCTACATAGATTACGAAGAAAGAAAATCAAGAGTGATGCTCGGTACTACATTTGGGATGACCCTTATCTTTGGAAGCAATGTTCAGACCAAATAGTAAGAAGGTGAGTACCCAAAACTAAATTTGAATCCATTCTTATCTTTTGTCATTCATATGCATGTGGTGGACATTTCTGTGCTAAAAGAACAGCAAGAAAAGTGCTTGAATGTGGCTTCTCTTGGCCATCTTTATTTCATGATGCATATATATTTTGTAAGTCATGCACTAGTTGCCAATACTCAGGTAATGTGGCCTGTAGGGATGAAATGCCACAGAGCCCCATACTTATTTGTGAAATTTTTGATGTTTGGGGCATTGACTTTATGGGTCCTTTTACTAATTCTTTTGGCAATGTTTATATTTTACTTGCTGTTGATTATGTGTCAAAGTGGGTGGAAGCAAAAACCACCCAAACTGATGATTATAAAGTGGTTGCAGATTTTGTCAAGTCTCATATTTTTGTTAGGCTTGGGATCCCACGGGCAATGATCAGTGATAGAGGGACTCACTTTTGTAACCGCACAGTAGCAGCACTTCTTAAGAGGTATGCTGTGACCCATAAGATTTTAACTACCTACCATCCACAAACTAATGGGCAAATCGAGGTATCTAATAGAGAGGTGAAGTCAATTTTAGAAAAAATAGTTAATCCGAATAGGAA
The DNA here is from genome assembly GCA_028583415.1 of Protea cynaroides. Taxonomy (NCBI): domain Eukaryota; kingdom Viridiplantae; phylum Streptophyta; class Magnoliopsida; order Proteales; family Proteaceae; genus Protea; species Protea cynaroides. The sequence continues at coordinate 5,175 of JAMYWD010001795.1, forward strand.
AGACTGGAGTACAAGACTTGACGATGCACTAGGCTTAGGACTACTTATAAGACACCTATAGGGATGTCTCCATATCGGTTGGTTTATGGAAAAGCATGTCATTTACCGGTAGAATTGGAGCACAAGGCATTCTGGGGAATTAAGCAGTGTAAAATAGAGACGGATAAGGAGGGGGAGCAACAAAAGTTGCAATTGCAGGGAGTTAGAGGAGATTCGCAATGGAGCTTATGAGAACTCTCAGATTTATAAGGAAAAGACGAAGGCCTTTCATGATAAAATGATTTCTAACAAGCAATTTGTTGTCAGACAAAAAGTGCTCCTTTATAATTCAAGGCTTCGATTATTTCCTGGTAAGTTGCAATCTCCCTGGATTGGTCTTTTTATTATTATTAATGTCTTTCCATATGGTGCAGCTGAGATTCAAAGTTTGGACACTCAAAAGATTTTCAAGGTCAATGGATATGGACTTAAACCTTACCATGAAGGTTTTCAAGTTAACTCGTTGGTTGGAGAAGCTATGGACTTAGAAGATCCACTTTATTCAGATTGAGGAAAGTTGCATAGTCGAGCGAATGACGTTAAACAAAAGCGCTGCTTGGGAGGCAACCCAAGAAATCAGATTTGCTTTCTTAACCCTTTCTCTTTTTATTTTCATAAATATTATGTTTGTTTTTGTCTTTTTCTTTGCATTTAGACTTACATTGGGGACAATGTAAGTTTAAGTGTGGGAGAATTCTAGGATGAGTTTTGTTTTTATTTTTACATGTTGTTAGTATATATTGGTTGTATATACTAACTGAAAAAAAAATATTAGTTGTATATACTAACTGAAAAAAAAATTGACTTCAAATTTTCTTCCAAAAAAAAAAAAAATTATTTGTCCAGTTACAAGTTTGGATTAATTCTCTAAAGTGACCATGTTGAACTTTATAAATATGATTAAATTATTAGGATTCTTGAACCTTAGATTAGATATGCAACTAAATTTGAATCACCATCTAAGATAAAGTTTTATTGTTATGTGTCTTTGTATTTCACGTTTGCACCAACTCCTAGTTGTGGGGAATAAACGGTGAATTTGAGAAATGACAATTCCAAAAAAAAAAAAAAACTTGAAATAGAATAAATAACTGCTTCAATGTCCAAATTGCCTCAAAAATAAAAGAAAAATTGAGATGATGGTTATAAGCAGTTTAATTGATTAAGTCTGATTTTGTAGCCTTTGTTACTTGAGTTATTAAGTCCTAGGGGTGTCTCTACACCTAGTGCCCTAAAGCCAACTAGTTTGGGAGTCACTGACCCAACACTTGCTACATGGGTAACTTAGAAAGCCTAAGAAAACAGACATTGCATAAGTCGATGGAAAAAATTGACTTTTAAATTTTTTGATTTTGTGGCCTTTGTTACTTGAGTTATTAAGTCATAGGGGTGTCTCTACACCTAGTGCCCTAAAGCCAACTGGTTTGGGAGTCACTGACCCAACACTTGCTATATGGGTAACTTAGAAAGCCTAAGAAAACCAACATTGCACAAGTCGATGGAAAAAAAAAAGGATGTTATTTTTCTTGAAGTATACTGTAAAGTCCCTTACTAATTGAGTTACATCACTTCACACTATAGATGCATATTAATATGAATTTGTTGAAGATGGTGACTAAAATGAAGTTATTATATCTTTGATAAGATTTAAGTTGTCTATTGAATTTAATTATGTTTATGAGTTATAACTGGGGAGTACTTAGAGTTTTATTTAATTCTTGTAATTTGTCAAACCTAAAAATATTTTTCTTTGAATTTTGTGGGTAGATTCACTGCAAACCCTCACGAGACACAACTCATCCACTAGGGGTAACCTAGGGGTTCAATGGCTTGTACATGCTAAGTGCAATCGTGGTTCCTACGAAAGTCGAGTAGTTTAGGATTTTTTTTATTTTGCCCGAGGACGTGCAAAGGCTAAGTGTGGGGGAATTTGATAAGTGTATACATGTTTATTCCTTTTGCATTATGATTTTTAGGGTGTTTTATACCGTATTGAGAATAGAATTTATTTTATGAGTTTGGTATATTTTAGAAATCTTGTTAATTAATTAATAAAAGATGAAAAAATTATAGCACTCTCAATATTAACGTTTTGAATTTAATGTAGGATTCTGACATGGAAAGAGTTCATTGGGCTTTCAAATTTGGTTTTTAAATCTGATCTAGAAAATTGATCCTAATCTAAACCATAGAAGGAAGGTTGCTATACACGGAAGGTTCACTATTGGAAAACCTTGATTGATTATTGGAAATCATGAGGAGAATATACACAACTATATAATCTTACAAAATTTGGTAGATTTGGGGGTGGCAATTATTTAATAATGGAATGATTTTCATCAAATTTAGGAATGAGGATTTTGTTTAATTTTTATTTCCATGTAATAAGGTTGTCAAATCTAGGCATACCGATTTTAGTCTTGTATTTTGGCTATTTAAACAATGTAAAGCATATGTAAAGATCATCCAAGAGTGATTGAGAAAGAAGGCAGTGGCTGAAGAACAACTCTTTTTCTTTTATTCTTGTGTTATTGAAAAATTCATGTGTGGCTAACTTTCTTATCTTTGGTTAGACGGAGTTGAAGCCATCATTGTAAACTTGTGCGACTTGTTCTTATTTATTGATTTTTAATTGAATATTTGTTTTTTTCAATTTATGTGTAGAATGATTGATGAATGGGTTGATTAGGAGTACTACTAATTGATTTATTTATCTAATCGATTGTTAGATTAGAATTGGATTGCTATCAATTGATTATTCTATTTCAGTGGCAATGGGGATTGATGTTAATGGACAAGTTAATGTTTTATTCCTAGGAGAAATCAGATTAAAGTAATTAAACCACGCTGGTGTGTGCTTGACGTTTAATTTCAATCGTCTTTCTCATTGTTAATGCTATTCTTGAATCAAATTGAGAGCTTAGTCTTGAGATTGATTTAAGAGTAAGGGTACTATTAATAAGCAATCTTTTAATAGACCAATATTATGGAAAGACTAAGGATTTTAGGCCTATTCCTAATTTTCTTGATTGATTACTCAATTGGAATTGATTATCCTTTATGTCGATGAACAAGTTTACGAAGATGGTGTAAGTATCCTTTTGACCGAAGCTTTCTCTTATTGGTTTAATCTTTGATATTTGTATTACCTTGCTCATTATTCTTGCATTTTAGATAATTAATTACTGTTCTTTTCTATTGCAAATATACCCCCTCTCCATACGTAGGATAGCCAATGAAGTTGTGCAAATAAGATCAATTAGAATCTACTTTAGTACAACAATTGGTTATTTTCTGAGTCTTATTTCATTTTCATTTGTTTTTCTCTCTTTAGGTTTATTAAACATTTTAATCTTGATCATACAATCCTTGTGGGTTCGACCCTTACTTGCTACTATCTACGTTTCAATGTATGGTAATTTAATTTGAGCGCTCGACACGCATCAAATTTTGGCGCCATTGCCGGGGATTATTTTGATTAAGTTGATTTATTTGGTTATTTAATTGATTTTTTTATTCTTTGTCTATCTGCTTGTTTTCTTAAGTGAATGACCCGATCATCTCATTCGAGAAAATTGCAATTTGATCCAGAAATAGAAAGAATTCTACACAAGCTAAGGAGAGAAAGTAGAAAGACAGCCAATAATTCTTCACCAAGCAACAACGTAGCCATTGTTTTAGCTTCTGACAGCTCTAGTAATTCAGACTTTGAAGAAATGATAGACAACAACAACCGCACTCTTAAGGAGTTAGCGGCTTCTAATCTGAACCAATAACCACTCTGCATTGAGTATCCTAATCTCGATGTTGCCTTTGAACTTAAATCTGGTCTAATCCATCTCCTTCCTACTTTTCGTGGTCTTGTAGGTGATGACCCACATAAGCATCTAAAAGAATTCCATGTGGTATGTTCGAGCATGAAACCAGCCGAAATCTCTGAAGAGCAAATCAAGCTGAGGGTGTTTCCATTCTCATTAGCGGACAATGCAAAAGATTGGCTTTATTACTTGCCATCAAGATCCATTACCACATGGAAAGAGATGAGGCGACTTTTCTTGGATAAGTATTTTCCAGCTTCAAGGGCAGCCAATATTCGAAAGGAAATCTACGGTATTAGGCAATATAATGGAGAAACACTTTATGAATACTGGGAGCGATTGAAGAAGTTCTGCGCCAGCTTCCCTCATCACCAAATTAGCGAGCAATTACTCATTCAATACTTCTACGAAGGGCTTTCTCATACTGATAGGGGTATGATTGACTCAGCGAGTAGAGGAGCATTAGTGGATAAAACTCCACGGGTAGCCCGTAATTTGATTGCAAATATGGCTACTAACTCTCAACAATTTGGTATAAGAAATGACCCTCCATCGAACAAGGTTAATGAGGTAAACATTTCTTCTCTTGAATTAAAATTATAGAATTGTCTTCATTTGTTCGTCAATTGGCTGATGATAAGGTACAACAGGTTCAAACTTATGGAATTTGCTATATCACGGGGCACCCAACTGATATGTGTCCCACGCTTTAAGAGGAATCCACAGAGCAAACAATGCTGTGGGTGGATTTCCAGGACAGTCTCAACATAAGTACGATCCATACTCAAATACTTACAATCCAGGATGGAGGAATCACCCAAATCTCAGCTATGGTAATCAAGATGGTCCCAATCTTCAGTATGGGTGTCAACAAGGCCAACAACCTTTTTAATCCAGACAACAAGCACCTTCAGGTTCAGGTATGACCTTGGAAGATATTGTTAAAATACTTGCCAATGATTCATTACAATTTAAACATGAAACAAGGGCAGGTATAAAGAACAGGCTCGAGGCTCGGGAAAGCTATCTTCACAACCGATGGTGAATCCGAAGGAAAATGCAAATGCCATAGTCTTGAGAAGTGGAAAAGAAGTGGAGAATATAGAAAAGGAAAAAGAGAAAGAGACCTCAAAATCAGCTCCGACATCTATTTCTTCATCTGGGGTAAACTCTAAACCTTCTATTTCTTCTATTCTTATTTAGCCTCCTTTTCCTAGCAGGTTTGCTCAATCTAGAAAGGAAGAAAAAGAAAAAGAGATGTTGGAGATTTTTCGGAAGGTAGAGATAAATATACCTCTTATTGAAACGATTAAGCAAGTGCCACGGTATGCTAAATTTCTCAAGGAATTGTGCACATCCAAGAGAAAATTGAAAGGAGATGAAAAGGTAAGTATGGGTGAAAATGTCTCAGCCGTTATTCAACGGAAGCTTCCCCCTAAGTGTAAAGACCCAGGTACATTCACTATCCCATGCAAAATAGGTAACACCAATTTTAATAGAGCTATGTTAGATTTAGGAACATCAATTAATGTCATGTCTTATTAAATATATGATTCATTAAATCTAAAACCTTTAAAAGAAACTCATGTAACTATTCAATTAGCTGATAGATCAAATGTATATCTTGAATGTGTGATTGATGATGTGTTAGTTCAAGTTAATGAATTGGTGTTTCCTGCTGATTTTTATGTATTAAAAATGGAGGATGACTCATCTCATAATTTTACACCTCTTTTGTTGGGTAGACCATTCTTTAAGACTGCTAAAACAAAAATAGATGTTCATGATGGTACCTTATCTATGGAATTTGATGGCGAGATAGTTCGTTTTAATATTTTTGAGGCTATGAGGTATCCTAGTGATATAAATTCTGTTTCTGCTATTGATATAATTGATTCTATGGTACAACAAGTTTTTCAATTATCCCTAACCTATTCTCTCGTGGTTTTGCTTAGAAATTCTATAACCAAAATCGTTACATTAGATTCAACACATCAATTTGATGGAAATGAACCTATCCTATCCGATCTATCCTACAGAGTCAAGGCCATACCTTAAGCTTGTTGTAGAGAGATAGAACTCTTCTCTGCAAAACCTTCCTCTCAGCCTTCTTCTCCAAATCTCCTTCTCCTTCTCTTCCTCTCTCTCTTTCTCTCTTAGGTTTAGAGTTTTAATATGGGTTCTAAAAAAGTGAGAGAGGCTATGGAACGCCCCTTATATAGAGGAAAAACCTCCATATAGAGTCCCACTTTAATTATGAACGAGTCCTCCTCAAATTAGGAAAGTTTTCTAAACACAGAGTCTGTTCTGGGTTCGTACGGTCGATCATACGGTCACATAAACCGTCAATCATACCACCAAAATATGTGACCATAGGTCATACGGTCTCACTATGGTCGACCATAGGTGTGACCGTAGCCCTCAAAACTGCTACCATAGGCCTAAAATTTACTGGTTTTTAGTTTTTGACTGGTTGCTTCCACACAAACATAAACAGTCAACCATACCAACTAAATTGGACTTATTGCTTACCTCATCTTGTGGTTTCTTCATACAATTGGTTCAGTTGAGTCAATTATGATGGGAAGACAGATCACGACATGAGAATGTAAGGTTAAACCAGATTCGTGGCATGCGGGTCTTACAACTCCATCACCCTTAATAGAAATTTCATCCTCGAAATTTACACGCACGGATCTTACAACACCCCCACCCTTAAAAGAAATTTTGTCCTCAAAATTTGAATATACTTCGGAGTTAAATAGGTGGGATTACTACTTTCGCATTGTATTTTCCACTTCCCATGTAATCTTCTCCACGTCTTGTCTTCACCAGGTTACCTTCATATAATAATTATCCCAGCTTTGGAGATGTTGTACCTTTCAACCAGTGAACTAGGCTGATACCACTTCAATAGTTAAATCTTTTATCAAATCCAATGGATCCATGGTTATGGATCTCCAACATACTTCTTCAACAGAGACACGCGAAATACGTCATGTGCACTAGACATGGACAGTGCTAACTCTAGTTGATACGCAACTTTTCTAAGTCTCTCCAAAATTTTTATGAGGTCCAAAACATATATAGGATACAACTTTCCCTTCTTGTCGAATCGTTTCAAACCATATATAAGTGATATCTTCAAGAATACTTTGTTACTTATGGCAAACTCGAGGCCTTGGTGTCTCTTCTAACAAACTCGAGCTATCTTGGCCCTTTTCTTTGATCTTGTCTACTACTCGATAGGTTTCTTCAACAGACTCAGGTCTTATAATTCCTTATTCTTTGACTTCGTTCCAAAACAAAGGAATTTGACATTTCTACCGTACCATGCTTCATAAGTGACATCTACATGGTAGCTTGGTAGCAAATTCAATCCGCGGTAACTTCTCAACTCAAGCTCTTTGAAATCAATTTCACAAGCTCAGGGCTTATCTCTTAGGATCTGTATAGTTTTCTCCGACTGTCCGTTGGTTTAAGGTAAAATGCGGTACTAAACTTCAACTTCATTCCCATTGCCTTTTATAATCCATCCAAAAACTTCGAGATAAAGTGTGAGCCTCTATCAGATACTATGCTCCTAGGCATATCATTCAATCTAGCAATATTATCCACATATAGCTTAGCTAGCCGTTCCAAATCACCCCAAGGTTGTATAGTAATGAAATGAGCTATCTTCATAAGGTGATCAACAATCACCCAAACTACGTCAACTGATCTAGGAGTCAGTGGCAAATCGGTGACATAGTTCATTATAATGCAGTTTTACTTCCAGACTGGCTCTGATAGTGGTTGTAGTCAGCCATGTTGGTCTTTGTCTTTCAACCTTTACTTGTTGATAATTCATTCACTGAAACATGCATCTAGCCACAAATACTTCCATTCCCTTCCACCAAAATAATCTCTTCATGTTTTAGTATGTATATTTTGTACTTCTAGGATGTACCCAATACGGAATAGAATGGGCTTTTACCATTATCTTGTATCTCTGATCAGCGTTTTTCACTTTCAAGTATGCATAATCATCCTCTGTATCTCAGGACCTTTTTTGAATCCGAAGTAAGTCAGGATTAGGTTTTTCTTTCTCTAAATCTTTTTGCACAGTTCTTATATACGGATCTAATAAAATTACTACTTTTACTTCATCCATCAATTCAGAGATGATCTTTAATGCCACAAGCGCAACCGAAGAACTATTGCTCCATAAATTCATCCATAAGTTCTCATTTAATTGGATCATCACGAGTTTCTATTATATGTTACTCTTCTTCCAAATCTAAATCTATTGCTGCGGAACACAAGGTAACTATTGTACTAGGTCCACCTTTTGGCTTCATTATTCCTTGTTGCTCAAAACCTCAGCTACCATATTAGCCTTGCATGGGTGACATTGAATATTGTTGTCTTAGTCCTTTAGGAGTTCCAACCATTGCCTTAGCCTCATGTTCAACTCTTTCTGGGTGAAGAGCTAAGTAAAACTCTCGTAATAAGATTTAATCTGAAATCCTTCTCCGTATAGATAATGTCTCCCAGTCTCGATTGCATGAATCACCATTGCTAACTCCAAGTCATGAGTTGGGTAACTCTCCTCATGCTCCTTTAGTTGTCTTGAGGCATACACAATTACTTGTTCTCCTTACATAAGCACACATCCCAAACCTAACCCAGACGGATCGGTGTACAAGGTAAATTGTTGTCCTGGAATCGGAATGGTCAAGATGGGAGCTGATATCAATTTAGCCTTCAATGATTGAAAACACTCTTCACATTTGTTTGTCCAAACAAACTTTTCTCCTTTTTTTGTTAGACCGGTGAGTGGTACTATGATTCTAGAGTAATCTTCCACGAATCGTCGATAGTAACCAGTTAAACCTAAGAAACTTCTGATTTTGGCAACATTCTTAGGTGCTTCCCATTTTACAATGGCTTCAATCTTGCTGGGATCCACTTTGATTCCTTTAGCGGACACAACATGGCCTAAGAAAGTGACTTCATTCAGCCATAACTCACACTTAGTAAATTTTGCGAAAAACTTCTCTTTTCTTAGTCGTTGCAAAGCGGCTCTTAGATTTGTGACATGAGTTTCTTTGTCCTTGGAGTAGACTAGTATGTCGTCAATAAATACAATAACTGACGTATCCAACATATCATGGAATACCCGATTCATGAGTTTTATAAAAATTATGGGTGCATTAGTTAATCCAAAGGACATGACTAAAAATTCATAATGTTCATATCTGGTTCTGAATGCTGTATTCGGAATATCACCTTCCTTAATCTTCAACTCATGGTATCCTGACTGAAGATCAATTTTGGAGAACACTTTGACACCTTGCAACTGATCGAACAAGTCATCGATCTGAGGAAATGGGTACCAATTATTGATTGTAAGCTTATTCAATTCTCGATAATCTATACACTGTCAAACGCTACCGTCCTTCTTTTTCACGAACAATACTGGCGCTCCCCGTGGTGTTATACTGGGTCTAATATAGCCCTTGTCCAGTAATTTCTATAATTGTACCTTTAGTTCCTTCAATTCAGTAGGAACTATTCAATAGGGTGCTTTAGATACTGGTGCGGCTCCGGGTATAAGATCTATAACGAACTCTGTCGTTTGGTCAGGTGGTAGTCCTGGTAATTCCCCAGGAAATACATTTGAAAATTCATGCACAACTTCTATATCCTTTATTCGTGGTGCTTCCTTGGTGAGGTCGACCACAGACACTAAGTTCCTAATTTCTCATTTCTCGAGGCATTTTCTAGCCTTTAATGCAAAGATGATGAGCTTTCGTTTTCGGAGAAATTTGGTTCCTACAAAACTAAACTCTGCTCCTTCCTTGTCTTTAAATGTCAGTTTCTTTTTTGCACATAATAGGTTTGCGGAGTGCCGAGCTAACCAATCCATCCCAAGATAACATCAAAGTCTGCCATCTCGAGTTGAATTAAGGTTGCATCCAAAATATTTTTGTTGATAAGAACTGGACATGGTCCATAACCTTTGTTTAGTTTCACTTTAATCCCATAGGTGATCATACAAGCAGTTTGTAGTCTAAAGGTCTGAGGGATAGATTTAACTTCTTTCCAAACGACACGGATATAAAAGAATAAGTAGCCCTAGAGTCAAAGAGTACTCTGTGGGTATGCCATTAATAGGTACGATACCTGTGATTTTCTTTTTATATTGATCTATATGCTCATACAAGGTAGTACAAAACAAAAGTTTCAGGTCATACCTGTGACCACATCAGGCGATGCGGCAGCATCCTCAGAAGTAACTGCATAAACTTTCCCTTTTCGTAGCTACTTCTTTGGCTTAGGACACTCTCTTGAATAATGTCCTACTTGATCGCAATTGAAGCATTTGACTCTAGCATTACTTTGCTTCTGCTGAGGTTGAGTTGTTGGAGTAGTCTTAGATGCAGCATTGAAGCCTTGAGTACGATAAACAAATCCTAGAGTCCATGCATGGGTCCCAAGGAAGGTTAGAAATCGAAAGGATAGTCTTCATAATCATTTCTATGCTTATAAGGCAATACAGACTGAACCGATAGATAGAACCGGTTGTGCATTCCATCAGTACGTGATGTTGGTTAACACATAGCCCTTTCTTATGTATACTGAACTGGAAGACAGATTGGATGATTGATTATCCGATTGGTCATCCACTTTATATACTGTTTATAGTATTGAGGATTCTAGTAGGTTATTTGGATGATAAGCTGGGTGATCGACAATCCGACAGTGGCTTGCTCCACTTGTATTTAAGCCGGTGCGGAGGCACGACCAAAAGATGCCATGCACATAATTGGTGTAACACACCCGGTGGTTCATTCTTCCGATCATGTGATGCCGGTTTGGTGACACTGGATATTCCATGGTCTGACATACTAAGATATTTACCTTGGTGGTAGATTAGTCGTGAGTCAACCGGTATTAGGGCCACTACCAGTCTACCGGCTCGTGCTTCTGATTCTAGCTCAGAAGTTAAGCACGAACCAGAGAAGGTTTCTTTCTTTGGGGAAGGTTTCCTATCATGGTTTCCTTTACTCTAAATGATAGGAAATATAAATCTACCCTTATTGAGTACAGTGGGAGCCATTTAGTCTCCATTAACACCTCTATTCATGGATAGGGTTAAAATATAAACTTCTAGGTTAAAGTTTGACCTCCATTATGGAGGCCATCAATGGTGGAGTTCCACCATGGTCATAAGCCTACATCCCTACAGGAATGGAAGAGGAAGGAAGGATGAGGAACTCATACCTTTAAAAGGAAACTAGTGCTTGAGTTTCAAGTCTCAAGCTCCAAGGTCTCACTCTCCCATGGTTCTGTAAGATCCGTACTTTCAAATTTTGAGGATGAAATTTCTTTTAAGGGTGGTGAAGTTGTAAGACCCGCACGCCACGAACCCGGTCTAACCTTACATTTTGTGTCGTGACCCGTCTACATATCATGGTCGAGCCAAGTGGACCAAGTGGGTGAAGAAACCCAAGACCCAATATGAAATTTTACTCAAAAACAGTCAACATGAGGGTAGGGTCGCATGCCTAAACAGGCAGGTCCGACCTCCCCCATCGACCCCCACCATCGACCCGTGACCAGTGGTCGCAGGGGTCTCGAAATGTCCTACCCCCCCATCGACCCCCCATCGACCACCGATAATCAGTAAAAACAGCACGAACCGAAAATTAGAAAACTTTCCTAATTTCGATTGGAACCTTTCCTAAACTCAATGGGACTTATTTTGGGAGGTTTTAATCTATAAATAGGACGTCCCTAAGCCTCTTTCACTCCTTTTACAACTCTAATTGGATTGAGAGAAAGAGAAGAGAAGGAAGAGAAGGAGAAGAGAAGGAAAGTGGAGAAGAAGACCAAAGAGAAGGGATTCGGAGAAAGAAGCATACTTCTCTGGTATGGATACTATTTCCATGAATTTCTTAAGACCTTAGAGTAGATCATGAAGAGGGTATGATCTAGGAGAAACCCAAATCATCCATCCATGGTTAGGTTTCAATGAAAACCATGGAAGAGATCATTGAAACCATGTAGGTGAATAAAGAATAGTTCTAAACCATAGAACATGTATGGAATGGACTATAGAAGGAAGCCATATGACCCAAACATGAAAGAATGGATGAAATTTGATATTTTTGACTCAAACCATGGGGGATCGCACCTAGGGTCGATGGAACATCCGACCCTAGCATCGACCCCCAGCATTCAAAAAGTCCAGGAAAGGGGGGGTCACACCCAGGGTCGATGGAACATCCGACCCTAGGCATCTACCCTACCCCTGGGGGTCGTAGAAAACTGCTACCTGTCCTGCTATCCCCAGTTAACAGCAAGCCAAAAATTATCGGAATGACTTCTAACTAAAATCTATCGACTTTTTAGGTTTTCATATTGATATAAAAGTGATTCTTAAAGCTTGAAAGAGGATCTACAATCAAGCAAATGTGAGGGAACAAGACCTAAACTAATTGGTTAATAATAAACTGTTTTATTCTTGAGTCCAATGTCATGATTGATTCTATGCGTGTATGCTTGTTATGTGCATTCAACATGTCACCAGTGTGTATGAAGCCTTATCGGCACCCCTATTATCAAAGGAAAGAGGGAGAAAAAATCGTGACTGAGATGCTCACATCTGGCATTTTCCAACCCAATCATAGTCCCTACTCATCTCCCATTATTTTAGTCAAGAAGCAAGACAGGTCTTGGAGGTTGTGTGTGGATTATCGAGCACTAAACAAGAACACCATCAAGGACAAGTTTCCAATACCCTTGATTGATGAGCTCTTGGACAAACTTAAGGGAGCACGAGTCTTCTCAAAATTGAATCTACGGTCCGCTTATCATCAAATACAGGTCATCCCTGAGGATACACCTAAAACAGCATTCAGGACCCACCATGGCCAATATGAATTTTTAGTGATGCCATTTGGACTGATCAATGCTCCATCAACTTTTCCGTCACTGATGAATTAGGTATTCCAGCCATACCTTGGAAAATTTATTTTTGTATTTTCGATGATATCTTGATTTATAATGTCACATGGGATGAACACCTTGCACATCTAGAAACCACGATGGCCACTATTAAGGAACACAAATTATTTGTCAAATGGGAAAAATATCAATTTGAACAAAATAAGGTCCAATATTTAGGTCATATCATTTCTGCTAAAGGGGTAGCAATGGATCTAGAGAAGATCTCTGCAATGGTGCAATGGCTACTGTCACACCCCGATTCCGCAGACTTCAGAATGGTGTGATGAACCGTCAAATAACCAACGGTTCAACCAGGATCTATTATAGGCTATCCCCGCGTTATCCAAACTTAACACGCATCCACAATTATAATCAGAGTAATACACAATAGCGGAAAATTTATAAATACTATGAACTGAGAACTAAGATGATATCCATAAATAATAGTAAATTATTCTGTGATTAACCGAGACAAGGGTGAGCACACAACACGGCTCAGTGAGTAGCCAAAACAATGCAACATTACATATGCATGCAAAAAGTCAATTCATATCTTTGGTCTTGGTTTATAGTTTGCAATGTGCAATAGAAAGGTTGGGTGATCAAAGGTTAACGTTTATTGATACCGCCTCTATACACAGGGTGTGGAAGCCCGCCCGAAGGTTAACGTTTATCGTCGTCCGCATCCACCCTACCATAACATTATACAACAAAGGTTAACGTTTATTGCTATATAATGCTATACCAACACGTAAGCCCCTGTTAGCGAGGGCTTGCAAACTAGGCTCGCTACTAACCAATCCTAATGCCAAACAGTGTATCCAATGCCTCACCCCAGCATCCCTCAGAATGCCCATAGAGATAGAGCTAAGGCCCCTTGGTAGAGTCAGAGACTACAAGGACCGAGACCACCTCCCCTGATACCCTACGACATAATAGTTCCGCTAAGGTAATGGCGATACGACAATGTCAATGCACAAGACTTGAGTTAGAGATAGAGCTAAAGTCTGAGACCCGCCAAAGGTTAACGTTTATTGACGTTCTCATCACACCTCCCCCCGATACTCGCCGCATCAAGCACATCAACCACACACATACAAGCACATGCCTATTCCTATCATCATCATCATCATCATCATGTTATAAACAATAAAGTAAATATGCATGAACAAGTAATAGAAATATTGGATGGCATGCTGTATGCACATTACAATCATATTCGCATAGAATCAAACATGGCATATGACTCAAGAAAAGAAAAACAGTTTATTATTAACCAATTTAGTTTGGGGTTAAGGTTCCTCACCTTAGCTTGCTAATAGATACTTTTCCAAGCTTTAAAATCACCTTTATAATGTTATTATATTGCTAGCAAACCTAACAAAGTCGATAGAATTTAATTAGAATTAATTCAGAATTTAAAAACCATTCGATCAACCGAGGGTCGATGCTAGGGTCGATCTAGGGTCGATGGGTCTATCGACCCTCCCAAAGATCTGGACTTCCCGAATGCCGAGGGTCGATGGTCGAAACACCTAGGGTCGGATGGTCTATCGACCCTCGGTGCGACCCTTGGTGCACTCTGGTCCAATTTCCACTTTTAATCCATTCTTTGTGTTTGGCGTCCTATGGCTTGCTTCCTACATTCATTCAATAGTCATTTTATGGTCTAGAACCATATATAATCCATCTAGATAGCTTTCGTGCATCTTCCTATGGTTTACCATGAAAGCCTAACCATGGATGGATGGTTTGGGTTTCTCCGAAATCCTACACTCAACCATATCTAACCTAAGGTCTGTAGAAACTCATGGAATTTGTATCCATACCTGAGAAGATTACTTTCCTCTGCAATTTCTTCTCCTTTTTGCTAACCCTTCTTCCTAGCCTCTCTTCTTCCTCTTTTCTTTTTCCTCTCTTTCTCTCAATTCAATTAGGGTTGTGAAAGGAGTGAAAGTGGCTTAGGAACGTCCTTTAAATAGACTAGGAATGTCCTATAATAATCCCATTGAGATTTGGAAAGAATCCCAACCGAAAATTAAGAAATTTCCTAATTTCAGTTTCGTCAAAAATCGAGGGTCGATGGGAGGGTCGATGATCCCGTCGACCCTAGGGTCTTAAGCTGTCCGACCCTCCCTTCAAAACTGAGGGTCTGACTTTCTGTTTTGGGGGGTCCAACCCTGCTTAGCTAGGTGTGCGACCCTCCCCTAGAATTAAGTGTTTTTGGGTCAATTTCATACCTGAGATCTCGATCTCCTTCATGCCCTTGGTCCATTTGACTCGACCACGATGGGTAAACCTGGTTCAAGGTGGTAAGACCGGGTTAAATTGACACGGGTCTTACAGCTACAACCAAAAATGGTTAAGGCGATGCGAGGATTCTTGGGGTTGACGGGCTATCACCATAAATTTATCCAAAATTATGGTAAGATTGCAAGTCCATTAATCAATATGTTAAAGAACAATCAATTTGTTTGGACTCCATCAGTAGAGGAGGCTTTTATTAAGTTGAAGGAAGCCATGACACGTGCCCCTATCCTTGCTCTACCAGATTTTTCTAAATCATTTATTGTGGAGTGTGATGCTAGCGGCATGGGCGTAGGAGTGGTCCTTTTGCAAGCGACCAATAGCATTTTTTATCCAAGCTCTACAAGGAAAGAATTTTTTATTATCCACTTATGAGAAAGAAATCCTAGCCCTCGTTCTTGCAGTCCATAAGTGGCATTCTTATCTGTTGGGGCAGAATTTCGTGGTGCGGACTGATCACAAAAGTCTACAATATTTGTGGAGCCAAAAGATATCTCCAGCTCAACAAAGGTGGTTATATAAACTAATGAGTTTTGATTTCGTAGTGCAATACAAAAAAGGTCGGGAAAACATCTTGGCCGATGCACTATCACAATGAAATGAACCGAATAAGGAGGAAGAAGGAGTCACCAACACTATTGCAGCTTTGAATTTTCCTATCTCAACGTGGTTAGTTGCTATTAAGGAGGAGCTTGCTTCAAACGTGGATGCCCAAAATCTCATCCACCAAATCCAAGATAAAAAAGTGGTGGGACCATGGCAACTTAAAGATGGAATTTTATTTTTTAAGGAGAGGATTTATATTCCTACAAATTCTCACTTTAATCGGGGAGATCATTGGTGATTTCCACAATAGCACCCACGAAGGTTTCCAAAAGGTTTTTCAAAGAACTAAAACTACCTACTTTTGGACCGGGATGAGAAAAACCATTCGAGAGAAGATCTCCCAGTGCAACATATGTCAACGTCACAAAGCTGAACATACCTCACTAGCAGGGTTACTCCAACCCCTTCCAATTCCAACTCGGATGTGGGAAGACATATCCATGGACTTCGTGGAAGGCTTGCCAAATTCCAAGGGCAAATCTGTAATTTTTGTTGTGGTCGATCGTCTTTCCAAGTATGCACACTTCCTGCCACTATCACACCCATATACAGCAATAGGAGTAGCAGAACTCTTCTTTGACAACATCTCCAAGCTCCATGGCATGCCTAAATCTATCGTATGCGATCGGGATCCCACTTTCGCCAGCAATTTTTGGATTGAAATATTTCGACTCAATGGTGCAAGCTTCAATTTCAGCTCTCCGTATCACCGGCAAACGGATGGTGAAAGTGAGGTGGTCAATCATATGCTTGAGATGTATCTCCGTTGTTTTACAGGATCACACCCTAAGGAGTGACTCAAGTGGCATGCATGGGCTGAGTATTGTTACAACACCAGCTGACACTCTTCCATTAAGACCTCACCATTTGAAGTTGTATATGGTTGCCAACCACTGACCTTATTAACTTACATGCCTGGTTCAGCCAAGGTGGAGGCCGTGGAGAAACAATTGACTGATCGGGATCAACAACTCAAAGAATTACGCCCCACTCTGGCTAAAGCACAAAATCGGATGAAAAGAATTTATGACCAACATCATGTTGATTGTGAATTTGATGTTGGCGATTGGGTTTTCTTAAAGCTCCAACCCTATAGACAGGTGTTCTTCTCACTACGGTGTGTGAAGAAGCTCTTTCCCAGGTTTTATGGACCATTTCAAGTTGTCCAAAGGATCGGCCCCGTAGCTTACAAACTCGCTTTACCAGAAACATTACGGATACATCCCATTTTCCACATATCGCTGCTCAAGCGAACCATTGGCTCTACCCACCTAGTCCAAGAAGAACTTCCAACGGTCCAAGATGATAGCACCCTCCATCCTCAATCACAAGCCATCCTTGACAAACGGGTCCACCGACGTCAAACTCAAGTTCTCATTTACTGGCAAGGGCTTTCACCTGCAGAAGCAACTTGGGAGGACATGGACTTTATCACCCAACAATTTCTAGGATTTCAGCTTGAGGACAAGCCCATTTTTTGATGGAGAAGGGAGTTGTTACGTTCTAGTTATGGTGCATGGGTTAATATCCCGACGTATTTGTTAGTAGTGCATGGGTTAGTGGTGCATGAGTGTTATAGTGGTGCATTGGTGTTTTGATAGTATGTGTAGCATGTCTATTATGAGTTGTATGGTACAGTTATGGGTAGTTTTTAGATAAGTTATAGATGTGGGTAAGTATGGAGGAGGTGTTCAGTCGTGTCCAGTAGTAGTCACGTAAATTGTGGTTCATGTGAGAGTTGTAGTTGATTGCAGCTCTTATTTATTTGTTAGATAATTAAGTGAACACATGAATGAAATTCTCTACACTTTTATCTCACGAGAAGGAGGCTGGCTTCCTCTGTAAAGCCATCACTGTTCTTTTCTTTATCTTTCTTAAGATACCGTCTTACTTATTGGTTCTTCTTGTGTTTTACCAAGATAGGTAAATGCAACACTTCCTCATACGTACCAAGAATGCAGGCTATTAATCTGTTTTTTTTTTTTTAAGTAAATGCTTATTAACCATTATATTTTATTTACTTAAGATATTATTCATAAATAAGCAAACAACTCATTTGAATCTAATAAAAATAATTTAAAATTTAAATTCTAATAAAATAAAAAGTCAACTTTCTAATTCAAGACCAAAAACTGGATTCTTTATCGCAAAAGGATTTTCAACTTTTAAATGCTAGTTTTTTTCTCCAATTAAAAAATTTCATAAATCTTATTATAAGAGTAAAACATCATTAATAATCAAAAATTTGCCAAAATAATCTTTTGTTTTGATGTCTAAAAAATTATTTCCATTCAGATGACTTTAAACTGCATTTGCATACTCCAAACAAGGTTCGACCAAAGCGTAACTACTTCAATATAACTTGAATTCAAGCAATGTCAAAGTTGCTAGAAAGTTAGCATAATCAGTTATGCCACAAATCTAAGATTGCTTATATTCTAATTATATTGAAGGAATTATGTTCTGGTCAAACTTTATTCGGAGTATGCAAATGCTGTTTAAAGTCATCTAAATAGAAATAAATTTTTGGACATCAAAATAAAAGATTATTTTGGCAGATTCTTAGTTTTTATTAACGTTTTACTCTAATAAGATTTATAAAATTTTTATTTTGGAGAAAAAAGCTAGCATTTGAAAGTTAAAAATTGTCCTACAATCAAAATCTAGTTTTTGTTCTTGAACTGGAAGGTTGACTTTTCATTCTATTGGAATTTGAATTTTAGACTATTTTTATTGGATCCAAATGGGGCGTGTTTGCTTATTTATGAATAATATCTTAAGTAAATAAAATATAAAAGTTAATAAACATTTGCTATATTGTTCCTCTTGTATACTCCTATCTTGTATTACTTTGGCATGTAGAAGTCAGAGACTCAGAGTACACCAAGTTTCGACCAAAATTGGACCAAATTCGGTCAAAACTAGAGATTTGGACCAAAACCTGGTTGAAACATTGATTTCGGACAAATATCTGGTATTTTTCTGTCTCGAACCCTGGTTTCGTTTTGAACCACTAAAATTTTGAAACATTTCGGACCGAAACAGAAATTTCGGTTGAAATTTATAACCATGCTCTCAGGGCATCAACTATCCACAGATTCGTTTAGTTGACTTAATTGGTCCATCAATCTTCAATGCAATGACCAAACTAGGGTGTCAATAGAACGATTTGGTTTCGGTCCTATACACCCCAACCCAATTAGTGTTCAATAATAAAAATTGGTTTTAATTTTGTTTTGGGATTTTATCGGCCTTGCTTCATGGGCCATTATTGATCTACTATAAATTTTGGTTTTGGTTCGATTTTCGGTTTATTATATATGTATATGTAATAACGAGTTAACCTAATGGACTTTATTAGGCCATTATTGGGCTGGTTCGGTTTTGGTATTGGTTTCCTATATGTATATTTAACAAAATATTAGCTTAATGGACTCTTGTCAGTCCATTATCAGGTTGGTTTGGTTTCGGTCTTATTGGTCTGGTTTGGTTCATGCTCATCAATTGGTCTAGTCCGCTTTTGGTTTTCGTTAGGCTTTAAAAACACAACTCAATTACTGCCCAATAAGGTTTGTTTGGTTTGATCCAATCTAAATTGGGTTGTTTCAGTTTCAATTTTTTGATTTGGGCCCAATTTTGATACCCTTAGGCCAAATTATCTTTAATCTGATAAACCCATGCCAGTTGTTGTCAATAATTTTCCTTCTATTGGTAAGGCCGGGAGGAGGATTGACACGCTAGCAAGTATTGTTATAATCTTATACATTAGTAAGAAAATAAGAGTACAAGGACCACCAATAGCCTATCACTTTGAGGAAAGAGGGGGGGGAGGGGCCAAATTTCTAGGAGAAAGAAAGGAGGGATATGAGAGAGTACACACTGGCATCGTGTACTTCTTTTTCCCTATTATTTGGGAAAGGGTTTCTTGTCTGGATCTATGGCTCTTGCACCAACACGAGGATCAATGGGAGAGCACTCACAGGCATTCAACTAGGGGGTGGAAGGGTCATTTCACCCCTCTTGTGTCTAGGCGCAGGTACACATGACCAAACATAATTCTTTTTCCTTATTAAATTATTGATGGGTGCTTTTATTTGGTAAAAGAAAGTACACACCAGCAATGTGTACTTCTGTCATTTTCTCTCCCTTCCTTGAAATCTGGGTCCCTTTCTCTCTCTTCTAAGTAACCGGCCACTGGTCCTTCCCGTACTCCCATTTTCCTCACTAGTGTATAAGATTCCTATATATTTGCTAGCATGTAGATCCCTCTCCTTTTTTCCCTTTTTATACATATTATTATTAAGGTTAAATTGTCACAGTCCATTTTTGGATACAGGCGTGATACCCGGGTTGCCCCAAATGGTGACCTGAATTCACCTAGGATCTTTAATACTGCTACGATTCACTAACCATACCAATAGTCTACATATTTAATATCCATCAAAATCAAGTATACAATCAGAGTAATACTAGCGAAAGCATAATCATAAGTAACGCGATGCCAACTAAATGATATCAATAACATAAATTAAATGTTTATAATGAATATATCAATTGTTTCCCACATATCATATTGTATCACAATATACAAATATCACAAAAGAGTAAATTTGTATAAAAACCTATCATAAATAGACTATACAATATCTATCTGTAGATCTACAAGTAAGAGAGAAGATACGCCGCGTGAGTTATAGACGTAGCCCTCGCCATGATCCTCCATAGGGTCCTTGCAAGTAGAGGCATCACCCATCAAAGGGGACTTCATAAAATCAGCCACAAAGAAGGCACCTGCATCATAATCTGAAAAGAGTATCGATTTGAGGGGTACGCTCCCATCCTAGCTCAGTAAGGAAATCAGGTATCAACATTTTCATACAAGTGAATGATAATGCAGTTCATTATTTTAAGTCATTGGTATTATGATTCTAAATGTGCCATATTGAGATTCAACCACAGCTTTTGGCCCCACCTATGATTAATGGCATCTAACTCTCATGTACTGGGCAAGGGTGGAAGCAAGGTATACGGTCCCAGACCGCTAGATTAATTCTACAAGTGAACCCCTCATAGATCCAAAATTAAGGGCTCGCCACATCCCAGATTAGACTCCATCCTGGCATCAAGAGACCCTAGGTCGATTTGATTCCCCCATCACACAGTGCCTTTGGCATATCTAGGGATATGAGTCTATGCCAATATGTAAGCCCTTATTGGCAAGGGTTCAGAACCACGGGTAATGCAACCACCTATGTCTAACATGTACATATAATGTAAAGGGGGTTTTACCCTAATAGAGATCCATGACCCTAGTCTCGTTGGGCAAATGTGTTCCTTACTAGGATGCTAGCTATGCAAAGCAGTGCCCATGTGGTCATGTGTCACTAGTCCCTTCGGCGCCCGCATGCCACACAGATTAAATATCCACATCCACCACACAACATACATAGTTATTGTTTGAATGCAAATGCATAAGCAAATATCACATACAATGTTGGCATGTTATAAATCTCAAATCATTAACATATACAATTGTATCCAAGTTACTACGGACCCGATCCCTCACCTGATGGCATATTAGTGCTGTAGAACACGAAGTCAGCAATAGACTTTAACCCAAGAATCCCATGTCGGTTTACCTATTCATGCGCATAAGTTTTAATACGTTTGTTACATAACTTTAAGTCAGCTTGGATGTGTACAAAACATCCCAATGTAGGTCCCAAGACAAGTCGGGAACCCTATAGTTGGTCCCTAAAGGATTTGATTACTTAGTTGGATAATAGCAACCAAGGCGGCAGATGAAAGCCTCTAGTGGCAGGTGTCACCGAGTAGCATCCTTCGGCAAGGCCAAAGGTCATAAGGGCCTTTTGTGAGTGAGACGGTTGATCAGACAACAAACGAGTTCACCAACTTTGGTACACCTCCAGTGTCACACTCCAATTCTAGACTAACTAGTGGTGTGATGAACCGTCACAAGAACCAATGGTTCAAACCATGTTCTCATATAGACCGTCCCAACTATGTTAAATCAAAACACATTCCATAGTAATAATCAGAGATAATAAAGTAAATAGCGAAAGTCTTATTAATAATGAACTGAGGTCTATATGATAAATAATTAAATAATCCAGTTATCTCCAAGTAACCAAAACATAATTAATACATATTACAAGTATCAAAATACGAAAGTTAAATACTAAGCGTAACCATAGTTGAAACACTCGCTTGACGAGTCATATTCGTCCTCCACAGCTTGCACATCCATAGCCGCCATATGTCCATAAGTTGGCGTATTTATGTAGTGTTCAACGGTAACACCTGCAACATCAGAAACTAAAAAGAATTATGCACGCTAGGGTCAGCTCTCCAACTTGAGCTCAGTGAGTGAACAAAACAATGCGCAAACATATGCATGCATTTAATTCATATCTTTAGTCTAGTTTTTAAGTTTGCAACTGTGCTATAGAAAGGATTGGCAGCTACCGCACCTCTATACATGAGTGTGTGAATTCGCCCAATGGATCAAACACCATTGTCGTCCCACATGCACCCCCATGGAATAGAGATAGAGCTAAAGTGTCCGGATCACACACCACCAACACTTCCCCTGATGCCTTACCCATACCAACACATAAACCCCTATTGGCGAGGGCTTGCAAACTGGGCTCGCAACTAACCAATCCTAATGTCATCCAATGTATCCAAGGCCTCACCCCAGTATCCCTCAATACATCCATAAAGATAGAGCTAGCGTCTTCCGATAGAGTCAAAGACCACACGGTCCAAGACCACCTCTCCTGATGTCCTATGACGTAATAGTTCTGCTAAGATAATTGCGATACGACAATGTCAGTGGGCAAGACTTGAGTAGAGATAAAACTAGAGTCTGGTGACCAGGCTAAACCATAATGCCACGTCCTCCCCTTGATGCCCCATTCGTATCCAACACACTAATCACACATACAATCACGTGCCTATTCCTAGCATCATCACCATCATGTTATAATTAGACAGAAATAAATATGCATGAGCAGAAATAGCAATAATATTGGATGACATGTGAGATGCACATTATAAGCATACAAGCATAGAATCATTCATGGCATTGGACAAATAAAATAAAACAGTTTGTTATTATCCAATTAGTTTAGGTCTTGTTCCCTCACATTTGATTAATGTTTGTTCCTCTCTCAAGCTTTGAAAGTCACTTTAAATCTATTGGGAACCTAAACAATTAATGTATTTAAGTTAGGGTTCGATTGTACCAAGTTACAGTAGTCAAAAACCTTGTTTCGTCTCAAAATATACTTGTTGTTATCATATGGTCGATCCTTGTGGTCGACCCTATGGTCTCAATATATGCTACCATACGATGTACGGTCGATCCTATGGTCGCACTACATGTTACCGCACGTGCTACCATCGATTTCTGGGAACTTCTGGAATAGCTATGGTCGAAACACTGGTCACCCTATGGTCAACCATAGCTGCAACCATACAAGTTTGGTCTGATTTTTACTTCCAATACGAGTTCTTCCTCTGGGCTTAACAATAAGGTTCCTCCTAGATCAGTCTATGTCATTAAATCACAATTTTTCCCTAATCCATTATTCCTAACCTATTCTCTATGGTTTCCCATAGAAAACCTATAACCGAAATCGTTGTATTAGGTTCCACATATTAACTTGAAAAGAACCTATTCTATTTGATTTACCCTACAGAGTCAAGTCCATACCTTAAGTTTGCTGTAGAGAGATAGAACTCTTCTCTGCAAAACCCTTCTCCAAGTTTTCCTCCCCTTCTCTTCTTCTCCTTCTCCTCCTCTCTCTTTCTCTCTTAGGCTTAGGGTTTGAGATTGATCCAAAAAAGTAAAATAGAGTAAAGGGATGTCCTTTATATAGAGGAAAAACTTCCATGTAGAGTCCCTCTACAATAAGTAAAGAGATCCCCTTTGATTTGAAAAGTTTCCAAATCACGGAGTCGATTCTGGGTTCGTACGATCGATGGTGTGGTTGCATAATCCATCGATCATACAAACCAAAACATGCGACTACACGTTGTGTGGTTTCAACCTAGTCGACCATACGGTTGACCATACCCCTAAAAAATGACACCATACGTCCAAAATTTATTGATTTTTAGTTTTTGACTGGTTGCTTCCATACAAACTTAAATAGTCAACCACACCAACTAAATTTGACTTGTTACTTACCTCATCATGTGGTTTCTTCATACAATTGATTCACTTAAGTCGATTATGATGGAAATATTGGTCACGACATCAGAATGTGAGGTTAGACTGGGTTCATGGAGTGTAGGTCTTACAACTCCACTACTCTTAAAAGGAATTTCATCCTCAAAATTTATACGTATGGATCTTACATCTAGCTTATTAGTTGAAGGCCTAAGGTGGCCCCATGTGCATGACAAACTCATAAGTGAGCCAGCCCACGTGCATGCTGGACTCATAAGTGAGCCGGCCCCATGAGCTTAGCCAATGGACAGTGAATCCAGTGGTAGGTGCTGTCGGCTGAGCTTAGACCAAAATATATTCTAAGTATATGATCTGTCGGGGGATGATAGCCAGAAGGACTAGTTCGCCAGCTCATCCGCCGAACAAATTCCCTAGGTCAATTGACCGGAACCAGGGGCAAGGGCTTTGCCCCATCCTCCAGCTCAAGTCTACCAGTTGAGTCCAAGAAACCAGACTCAATGAGGAAGATGAAGTGAAAGTTACGGTTTGGCTTCCCCAACTCATTTCCTTCCATAAATAAATGGTGGGAAACATATTTTCCACCCTTGGTAGTAGTTTTAATATTAACAACACGTCCATTGGAGGTGTATGGGCTCCAAACCAAAAACTACGGTTTAGTGGCATCCATTAATGGTGGCCAACCACCACCATTAATGGTGGTCTTTACTTCCATAAAGAGAAGGGAGAGTGTGTACATACCTTAGAGAGTAGAGGAGGATTCCAAGGAAGCTTGAGCTTGAGTTTCCTAGCTTTCTCCAAGCTTTTCTCCAAAGCTTTACAACAATCCTCTACAGTTCCTCGCAATAGCCAAAACCCCAAACAAGGTTTTGGCCCTTATTTATAGGAAATACGGGGAGAGAGAATGTGCCCTTTGCGGTTAAGCCAGCGGTAGGAAGCTATTGGCTCATTGTCAGTTTTATGCCGCCGACAGGGCCAAACATAGCTCTGGCTTTAGTTTCTTAGGACCCATGCATTGGAAGGCACATTGGGCCCACCTATGATCTGTTACAACATTAACAAGTTTGGGTAGAATCATTATCTAGAATCTGGAAGTATCCATTGGGTCCACATCGGGTACTTCAGCTGTCGACGTGGGATGACCTGGCACAGTAGAAATCTAGGCCAGTAGGGGACTTCGGGTGTAGGTCTTACAAGATTACTCGAACCTCCCCTATACTTAGGCATAATTACAGTCTGATCCCCTCATGTTTACAAATTACACTCAATTCCTATCAACAAACAATGTAAAAAGTAAAAAGTAAAAAGACTCAGTTATCCTTGCACTAAAATAAATAGATAGGAATTTTTTTTTCGGGTTACAGTCGTGAAATCATAGACAAAACTAGATCTTCTATTTCCAAGTTTTTTTAAATCTATTGTTTCAAAGCTTAAAAAACACCTCCTTCTTCTTCTCTGGTGGAGTCGTTGTATGGAAGAGAGTGGGTGAAAGGGAGGTTGTGGTTGTGGTGGTGGTGCAGAAAAGGGAAGGGCAATGCAGCGAGGGAGATAGCGAGGAAGAGAGAGAGAGAGAGAGAGGCTGCAGTCTTGGCTTGCAATGTGAGTAGGGAGATGCATCAGTGTTTTGAAGGGGTGCAGAGAGAGAGAGAGAGAGAGAGAGAGAGAGAGAGAGAGAGAGAGAGAAGGGGAAAAGAGGCAATTTGGGCTAATTTGTTCTTGTTATTTACCAGTCATTTTGAGTTCTCAAAGTGTGCTAGAGAGATAGATACAGAAACGCCAATGCCAACTTCTCCTCCGCTACCTCTACCTATCCCTCTGCCTCTCTTACTCTAGCTCTGGCTCCAGCTCTACTCCCTTCTCCCACCATGCACTCTACAATCCTCAACTTCCATCTCTTCTCAAACAAAAACAATTATCCTCTAATGGAGACCCCATTACCCACTCCTACAAGAATTCATGTCGTTGTCTTCTCAGATAGTCAAGGCTAAACCAAAACCATACCTGCAATCGCTTACATTTACAACTCCCTGATTCACATGTACATGAATGCAAATGATCTATGTTCAACAGAGCATGTTATGTTGGAATTCCCCAAGGAGAATGGGAATGAGGATAGATAGCTTATTGAATTCGATGCTAACAGGTTATGTGAGAAAAAATTGTGTGGAGAATGCAAGATAAGTGTTTGACAAAATATTTGTGAAGGATGAAGCTTATTTGGAGTGTAAAGATATCTGGGTGCTTATAGTGGTTATGTATGTGGAGGCATTGAATGTCTTTCGACAGATAATTGACCCAATTCCTGCTCCAAACCAGCATTCATAGCGGGGCGATGAATTGTGGACCAATTGGATATCAAATGGAAATCAAATTTAAATTACAGCCACTATCACCTCTGTTACCGTTGTTTCCATCATGATTACCCACTATTCATCGCATTGCAGCTGTTTGCCATTATTATTGTCCCTACTAGCAGCTACCTCATGTGAAATTATTTGAATGGTAATGAATCTTCCAACATAAGGATAAATATAAGGAATTTAAAATGCCTTTGGGAGTAATCCTTGGGTAGGACAGCATCAGCCAGGGATAGCGCTTTCATGGGCGATCGATTCTTGCAATCTCTGGCAACATAGAACACATACTCCTTCTAGGAACCGCCGGCTGCGTTTGCCAAATAAAATGATGATAAGATGTTAGAGTTGTTTTTGTACCGAAGCTTTGAGGTTAGGGCAAAAGGTAGAATCGTCATATAAGTGCTTAGGTTCAAGTGACGTTAGCAACTAACAAACCACACCAGATAGACTGGAGTTGAATGTTGTCACCTTATTCGACGTAAGGGAGCTAAGTTTAATTTGTAAACCATGAGGGGGTCAGCCTATAATTAAACCTAAGTATAGGGGTGGTTCGAGTAATTCACCATATATAAAGGGGTGTTGATAAGGGAAGAAGATCCTCTCTCATGCAGGAGAAAACCCAGAGTAGATCTAACAACCAAGGATCACTTGGCATCCATATCAATGTATAAATATGTGTACTGAATGATTCTTGATTGTTAGATCTATGTTGGACTTTCTCTGGCATCGAAAAGGATCAAAGGAACGCTATTTAGCTACATTTCTAGCACAACCTCCATGCTTTTAATTAACTAACCATCCGATCAGAATCTTGAATCTCCTGCTTTTAAAGAGTTTGCCATCTCAAACCCATCCTCTCCACCCTCATCACACCCGATCTCTCCCTCCTCCTCCCCCCGGTGCCTTTGCAACCTACCTCCATGGGTGAAAATTGGGACTATTTCACTATGAGAGAACTGAGAGAAGAATCGTGCAATCAACAGTTATGGATTTAACCAAAACCCATATCTAACTCTGAATATCCCTTGTACATCCACTATCAACTCTCATTCTCAACCCCAAATGAAGAGAATTACAAAACTCTGGACCCTTCTTTCCCTTTATCTTGTTTTATGCACAAGATGTACTCATCAATGGAATGAATCAAACCCCCTTCTGCTCTCCTTATTTATAGAGAAACAAAATCAAACTTTTACATGTACAAGAAGTGCGCCTTGTGTTATTGCCAGGTTTTGATCGGACTCCTAATTGGGACACCTGTCACAAGAGAAGACAAACAATCGAGTTGGCCTGGTTGGATATTCCGAGTGCTACTCTGATGCCTAAGTTAGCTCAATGGCAATAAGTAGATAAAACTGAGTTCAAGGTAGAAAAGGGCTTTGGTAGAAAATTCAGTATAAAAGTAGCTTAGAAGTGAAAGTTCCGATCTGTTTACTTTCATGGTAAGGGTATATATTGAGTATGGAGTGACCTTGAGATGTTTCCTTGTAATTGCATTGAACTAGGGGAACGCTGTTGTAAGACCGCACCCAGAAAGCTTGGCCTAACCCGGATTTCTATTGTGCTAGGGGGTTTTCCACCATCAACTGAATAGATTCCCAAGTCCTTGACAAGAAACTTGGTTGCACCACTAATGGACCAGACAAAAAATAAAATGAGATTTAAAAGTTAAGCCCTTAATACTAGCGTCGGTCGCTAGGGCCGGTTGGGAAACCAGAGCCAATAAGATCAGGCTAGCTCCAACCGGCCTATGTATAAAACCTGCCCGCTGGAATGGAATGAGTTAAGTTGATCCCGAAGGCAGTTAAGAATATTCCTTCAGCCTTGGATTACCCATTAGAGTCCCATCTCTAGTGTAACAGCCTTAGAGTCATCTAGGAAGTAGGAACTCCTAGTTTCCCTCAACTTCCTTGCCATATGGCCTCTCTCTACTGTCTCCCACTTTTGGAAGAGTTATACTTCAAGAAGGAGATTTGGAAGATGAACACTACTAGACCTCTCTCTCATAAGGATCTGATATTCATTATAAAACCTTTAACACGTTCTTTGAGAAAGAGTGTTGTTGTTGTAAGCACTCTATTTTTGCCATCCCCAACTAAGCATAATCTTCTTGGTGTATAGGCAAGAAAGGAAGAGAGGTGAGTAAAAACTTAAAAAAAAAAAATAAGGGAGGTGAGTGAAACTCTCTCAAACCGACAGTCAATTAGTCATTGCGTACTCTCTATGGTGTTTTGAGCTGAACAGAAGTGATCCTCAGTATGTAGGAGTCTAAGTGAACCCATATGGCAAGTTTGTGGGTCTTAATCCAAGGTGTTGTGATTTTTAGTAGACCCCAGTACATGGTCATGAGCCATAACATATATGGATGCGTAGGTCATGAAATTATCTTTAAAATGAGATCAGAATCGATCAATTCTGATGTGAAACAAAGAAAATATGGCCATTTTAGTCGAACGATACGTACAATGGGGGTTTCTAAAAATAATGTTAAAATCCCAGGGGCATGCAAATTATCGCAAGTTTAATCGTTTAAACTTTAAGTCTCCATATCTTGATCATCCGACGTTCAAATCAAGCGATTTAAGCGGCATTATTCTCCATTTTCGGTACTCTTCAAAGTGGAGGTGAAAATTTTGGAATAGAAGCCGCAAAAAGATCCCATTCGGAGTTACAAGCCGATATACCATTTAAACTTCAATCCTTCATATCTTGGTCGTCCTACATTTGAATCAAGTGATTCAAGTGCCACTATTCCTTATTTTTAGCACTCTTCAAAGTGGACATAAAGAATTCTGGGTAGAAGCCGCCACCGCCAGTGGGTCCCATGTAAAGTTGCCAGCTGGATTATCGTTTTCAATCCTTCATATCTTCATCGTCCGATGTCAGATTCAGTTGATTCAAACACCATTATTCCTTATTTTCCACCCCCTTCAAAGTGGACGTGAAAAATTTTGGGTTTGAGCCCGTCGAAATTCCCATGCAGAAACAATAGCCGATATTGCATGCAAAAGGCAATGAATGAAGAGAGAGATTAATCTGGCTTGACCCAGTCATAGCCCAAACCAGCTCTATCCGTATGTGATCAGTCCAGACTAGCCTAGCCCAAACCTAACCAGACCAAATCTGTTCAACCCATGCATGCGTGTTATATACAAATATATTAAGCGTTATATATTATATTTTATATGGATTGTACAAGATATATTATATTTTAGAAAAAATTTCATCTACACCCCATCAAAGATTGTTAACATCATCTACACCCATAAGAATGCAGAAACATCACCTAGGTCCAGTTAACTGATGGAAATCACTAAAATTGATAAAATACAGTTTTACCCTTCATTTTTATATTTTATCCTTTTAATTTTAAAAAACTTAAAAGATTAATTCCAAACAACCTTCTTCTCCGGCGACGTGAAGATTTTTCCGGTAATGTGAGCTTGAGACAAAATCTATGGAAACAGCAAAATGTATCCAAAAATTTCAAAGGCAGTACCTATTGAGGAGAGATGCGGACTTCGCCCACAAGAACAAGATTACAACCAGAAGAAATAGCACATGAGCGACAAAGCCCGTTCGAACAAGAACCAAAAGGCAGTCGCTGTTACTAGCGGTCAAGCCCCTGCACTCCATCGTTTCCACAATATCGCGTCGGCAACTGCAGAACCCATTACTGTAATGACGCAGAAAATGAAGGCGGTTCTTAGTAGGATGTTGAGTCTACTTCCATGCTGTTCCGTTTCAATGGATTTTTGGGAATCTGAGAATAGAGTTTCTCTGTAAAAATTGTAATGACGCAGAAAATGAAGGCGGTTATTAGCAGGATGTTGTCTATTGGGGCTCCGATTTCCGTCGAGGAGGATGATGTGGAGTTCTCGTTTGCTATGGAGTACGATGGCCCTCCTGTTTCTTATAAACTTCCACGAGCTGCTCCTATCGATATCAAATGGATTCCAACTGCCGCAGTGGGTTGCCCCGCTTCGTTGTCCGATAGAGTGTCCTTACCGGTTGTCCAACCACTCCTCTCATCAGATCCTCTGAAGAAGAAATTGTCCGAAGACCTAACCCGTGGTTTTGAAGCTGACGTTTCGCCCGGATCTTGTAATGGTAGTCTTCGAAATAGAGGAGGTAACCTCTCAAATATCAAAATGGTATATTGGTCTTTTCAAACTATAAAAAGGGTATTCTCGTCCGTAAAAATTTCAATCCACGACGACGGCATCTAACGGGGAATCAACCGACTGAGTGGACTTGTTTGATTACCAAAGCCAAAGTTAGTGGATCTAGGTGATGTTTCGGCATTCTTGTGGGTGTAGATGATGTTAACGATCTTTGATGGGGGTGTAGATGAAATTTC
>JAMYWD010000018.1:0-15922 GCA_028583415.1 Protea cynaroides
CAGAACTGGTTTTATTGGAATCGATACTTTCATAGTTTATTCTATCGAATCTCCTTGCTGTTCAGATCGAGTTTAAATTATAAAAACTCAGATCTGGTTTTTTTTTGGAGATCGAAACCTTCATATTGTTGTTTGAATCCGTTTCTACCAACCACAAGCTATGATCACCATTAGTTTGTGGTGGTAATTATTGTTTGGACATCAAGAGTGAGCCCCAGACTGCTGTGGACTCTGTCCATGTACAGATTACCTCTATTAAATTGAGATCATTGAATCATCTTCTACGGAGATCATTGAATTATCTTCTATTAAAGAAAGCTATCACCGTCTACCTTACTGCCCATGATAAATGGAAGTTTTTGAAAGATGATCCTCCTGATCCTAAAGCTCCCAATTATGCTAAATGGACTCGTGATAATGCTACTGTTATGATGTAGCTCTTAGTTGTCAAGGCAACAAGGTGATCCAAAGTGTTCGGGGCCATCCTGGGCGCCTAGGCGTTGCCTAGGCGACCAAGGTGTTCCCAGTGTATTTTTTTTTTATTTCTAAAATATTAATGTTATATTAATGTTTATATATATGCAGCATTTTACATAAATAATCAATATTTAAGACATAATTTAATTAATATGAGAAAACCAACAAGGCAACAAATAATGAATAAAGTATAGGACAAAAAAACATATTTATGACTAACATTTGCGTACTTCTAACAAATTTGACCGGAACGTAATGAATTTGTTGCAAAGCTAGCATAATTAGTTTTCCCACAAATCCAAGATTGCTTAAATCCGAGTTATAATGAAGGAGTTACACTCTAGTTAAACCTTGTTCGGAGTATGCAAATGCTATTTAAAATCATCTAAATGTAAATTATTTTTTTGGCATCAAAGCAAGAGATTATTTTGGATCGCTCTTGGTTTTTAGTGATGCTTTACTATAATAAGATTTATGGAATTTTTATATTTGGAAAAAAGCCTAGCATTTGGAAGTTGAAAATCACCCCCGCATCAAAAAATGCGATTTTTGCTCTTGAACTGGAGGGTTGACTTTTTATCCTTCTCGAATTTGAATTTTAGACTATTTTTATTGGATTCAAATGGGGGGGTATTTGCTTATTTATGAAAAATATATTAGTCATAAATAAGTACTGATGAGCCCAAGGCGACTCCTAGGCGGCGCCCAAGGCAACGCATAGGGAGCTTGGGAGACGGCCTTTTCAACACCAATAAGGCACCTCGGTGCCCAGGCCCTTGGATCACGCCTGGACACCTAGGCGACGCCTTGACAACTATGGTGTGACTATTTAATAGTATAGAGCCTTCTATTGCTAGGCGACGCCGTGACAACTATGATGTGGCTATTTAATAGTATAGAGCCTTCTATTGCTACTAATGTCATGTTCCACACCACTGCTAAGGGTGTCTGGACTGATCTACAAGTGAGTTTTGCTGAAGATACTAATCTATCCCGTGTTTATGACTTATATGGTCGCCTATTCAATTGCAAACAATGTGACAAATCAATTGCAAAATTTTATAGCACTCTCAAAGGTATATGAGAGGAGTTTAAAAGTTTAAACTTTTATCAACCTCTCACTATAGACCTTCCGACCCTCAAACCTCAAAGGGCGGAATTTCAGGTCTCCACGTTCATATTGGTCTCAGTTCTGAATTGCAACCACTTAAAAGCCAACTTCTAGCAAGTGATAAAGTTCATACCTTGAATGAAGCCTTTTGTAGGGTTCAATGACTTGTCAATCCCTCCTTCTCCAAGTCACATAGCACCTCTTCCACTGACAACTTGGCCCTACTAACCACTGGTGCTGGTCATGGTCGTGGTGGGGGTTGTGGTCGTGGTGGGGGTTGTGGCTCAGATAGACTCTGCACATTGTGTTAAATAAAATCATACAATTGATCATTGTTGGGAATTACATGGTAAGCCTCCCCTGTGGGGTGCTACCTCTTCTCCTCCAGTTGCAAGTGCAGCACAATATGACAGTGATACATCTACGGCATCTAAATCTACCAATGGGACCTCCTCGTTTGTTGTTGTTTTTAAAGACAACACCATACTCAACCGCCTCAAACAACTTGATGTTCAGGGCCCCTCTTCCACTTACGCTGCTACATTGATGGCAAAGAGGATCCAAAGGCAAAATAAATCAATAAATCCTCTTTGTTGCAGGATCTTAGTACAACCAGCCCAAATCAAAATTATAGAACAACAATAAAATTAACTTATCTGTAATCTCAACCGTCAGAATCTCGTGAAACTTGCAGGAGTTGTCCTTGAGAGTTGATTTGAACACGCCAACCAAGGGAGCAACTGGAGAAGTTTGCGAGGTCCATTGATGTCAACAGCAGAGTTCGATCTCAATATGAAGTTTAAAAAAAAATAGCCCAGCAGTGTATGAGAGATGGAGAATGGAGGATAAGATCAAGGAATTGAATAAACAAGCAACAATGACAATCGGTTGAGTCTCACAACCATGAGACTCAACCAAAAAAATATCGAGACTCAACCAAAAAAAATTCAATATTTTTCTGGTTTGCTTAAGTCTGCCTCCCTTTTCCCATTCCATTCTATTTATAATGCTGAAAAGAAATACAAAAAATAAAAAGGACAGATTCTTTAAGAAGAATGTCCAAAAATAAAAAAGGAGAAATATTTCCTTTATATCTATTAGGAAAGTTTCTAAACAAAAGAAACTTCTAAAAACTGATACAAATAAAACAGTTTAGGAAACAAACTAAAGACTAATCTGTAGGAGAAGAGGACTTGCGTTGGACAGATTTAGGACAACTGCCCATAGCTGTCAATATTAGCCCAAGCTGGACAGATTTGGGACAGCTGTCCATAGCTTGTTATATTAGCTCAAGCTGGACAGATTTGGGACAGCTGTCCATAGCTATCAATATTAGCCAAAGCCATCAGCTTGGCTTTTTGTCTTTTCCTGCCGCCTTGTATAGGTCTTGACTGCATCAGCTCTCCCGGGCTTAGAAAGGCGAATGGAAAAATGACATGTAGCATTCATAGAGGCCTGGGTCTATCCTCTTGAAGTTATATTCATGGATCCATGTGTTATCCGTCAATGGATGTCCTTTCCATTTGATTAAGAATGACTGATAACCACCTCCATTTCAAGTCATTATGTATTTGTAATCAAGGATATTCTCGATCTAATCAGCATGGGGAATTTTAAACTGTGGCAGTCGAAGAGCATGCTCCACGTTGCTTTCATCAAAATGGTGACCAAAGTAGAGAGTCAAATCAGCAACATTGAAAATATTATTAATGGCCATGTTCGGTGGAAGCTAGAGGACATAGGCATTTGCCCCAATTTTCTTTAACACCTTGTAAGGACCCATCATCCTTGGATGTAACTTGGTAGCCGTGTCGGAGTAAACCTCTCAAGACTAATCCGAACCATAACCATATCACCGGGTTGGAACTCCACATACCGACAATGGTGATCCACATTGGCTTTGTATGCTTCATTGCTAAGGGCAATGCGTCATCGAACGTCTGTGTGCACCTCTGTGAAATGACGAATAAAGTCGTCAGCTTCAATGCTAACACGGACATGAGGTGGGAGAGACATAAGGTCAATAGGCCTCTTCGGTTGTATGCCAAGTACTATCTCGAATAGAGTGCGGCCCGTAGTCCAATTGACGGAGCTATTATATGCAAACTCTGCTATGTCAAATATGGAGGGCCAAGTCTTCTCATAATCTCGAACAAGGCAATGGAGAAAATTACCCAAGCTCCGATTTACTACTTCCGTTTGCCCATTTGTTTGAGGATGGAAGGTGGTTCAATATGGCAACTTAGTGTTGGACTTCAACCATAGAGTCTTCCAAAAGTAGCTCATAAATTCCATGCCCCGATCCGACACAATGGCCTCAGGTGGCCCGTGAAGGCGCACCACTTCCTTGAAGAATAGGACAGCTACATGTCTTGCATCAAAGGTCTTCCGACAAGGGAGGAAGTGTGCCATTTTTGAGAATTTGTCCACCACCACAAATATAGAATCATATCGCTCCCGTGTGGGTGGTAAATTAAGGACAAAATCCATGCTAACATGTAACCATGGTGTATGAGGCACCGGAAATGGTGTACAAACCAGAATTCTGCTTAGTGCCTTTGGCTAGTTGACATATACGACACCGTTGGATCACATTTTGCACATTGTGGGGTAAGTGAGGCCAATAGTATAGGTCTGTAACTTGTGCCATTGTCCCGTCTCGATCAAAGTGTCCACCTAAACCACCTCCATGTAACTGCCGAATAAGATATTGGCGTACGGACGTCTTTGGAACGCATAACTGTGTTCCCATAAACAAATAGCCATCTTGTATGGAGAACTTTGGATCGGTGTTCCCTTGCTGTAGCTTCTGAAACATGGGACCAAAGTCTTCATCTTTCATATATTCCCCTATGATGTGCTCTATTCCTGTACCTTGGGCTAAAAAGGTACTTAATGTGTTTACCTTGTGGCTCAACGCATCCGCAACTTGGTTCTCTTTTCCAGCTTTATAGTTTAGTGCAAAGATAAATTCTTGGAGATAAGAAATCCACTTAGCGGGCCGATGACTAATGGTTCTTTGAGAATTTAGGAACTTGAGGGCCTCATGGTCAGAGTACAGAACAAACTCTTTTTCTATAAGGTAATGCCTCCAATGCTTGATCACTTGTACTACAGCATAAAGTTCCAAATCATATGTAGAATACCTCTTCTTCATATCATTGAGTTTCTCACTGTAGAATGCCCCAGGATGTTTATCTTGCATAAGTACTCCAATTCCCGAATGGGAGGCATCAGTAGCAACCTCGAACATACGGTCAAAATCAAAAAGGTAAAGGACAGGCACTTTAGTCACGGCTTTCTTTATAAGATGGAATGCTTTGGTAGCTGCCGGGGTCCATTGGAAGGGACCTTTTTTTGTCTTCATGCACTCTGTGATGGGTGCCATGATAAAGCTAAACCCTCGTATGAATCTCCGATAAAAGGAAGCGAGGCCATGGAAGCTGCGCACCTCGGTAAGGGTCTTTGGGAGTGACCAATTTGTGATGCTTTCTATCTTGGATGGATCAGCTTCTATCCCTCATGATGAGATGATAAAACCAAGGAAGACTACCTTGAGGAGCATAAATGAACACTTCTTCAGATTCAAGTATAATTTCTCATCACATAGGATCCTCATTACTTGCCGTATGTGTTCAAAGTGGTCTTCATTGTCCTTGTTGTATATTAGTATATCATCGAAGTACACAACAAGAAATTTACCGATGAAAGGTCGGAGTGCTTGAGTCATTACTCTCATAAAAGTACTTGGGGCATTGGTTAACCTGAAGGGCATGACCTTTCCATTCATATAATTCGTCTTTCCTCTTGAAGGCTGTTTTCCACTCATCGCCAGAACGAACACGAATTTGATGGTAGCCACTCCGTAAATCAAGCTTTGTAAAGATGGTAGCACCTATCAACATGTCCAACATATCATCAAGCCGTGGGATGGGAAATCTGTATTTGACAGTGATTTTATTTATTGCTCTGTTGTCAATGCACATCAGTCACGTTCCATCTTTCTTTGGGGTCAACAATGCTGGTATGGCACATGCGCTCATACTCTCCATGATGAAACCTTTTGTAACTACTCATCCATCTGTCTTTTGAGTTCGGCATGCTCTGTGGGACTGAGACGATAGGTGGGTAGGTTCGGTAACATCGAACCGGGGACTAAGTCAATAGCATGTTGTATGTCCCGCATTAGTGGTAACTCATTTGGTAGTTCTTCCGCTACAAGATCTGCAAAATCAGATAAAAGAAATCTAATGGGTGGGGGAAGGATAGTTTTTTTAAGAGATACAACTTCCCTAGCCATTAAAGCTACCATTACACTACTTTCTTTACTCATCTCTTCAAAGTCTTGTTGGTTAAGTAACAATAATGGATGATCAGCTTGTTGTCCAGCTTTTGATGACTGTTCCTTGCTCTTGCTCTTGCTATTGGTGGCTGGCTGGTCCTTCTTCAAAGCTTGAAGGATTTGTTTGCGCTTCAATTGTGCAATTCACAACCTATTTTTCTTAGCTGGTACATTAAGAGGCTTCAATATCATAGGTTTCCCATCAACATCAAAGTAGCATTGGTTCTTGGTGCCACCAACCAACACATCATTGTCATATAGACATGGTCTTCTCAATAATACATTCGTCAATATCATAGGAATAACATCACACCAAACTGAATCATCATAAGCCCCCATTTTAAGTGGAAACATTTTAAGTGAAACCAAGCATCTCTGACTCCCCTCCAAGGTATTGCCATTGAGAAGTGAGACCTTGTCGGGTTGAGGATGATTTTCAGCTCCCAACTTGGCGTCAATAACAAAAGCCTGTGAAACAACATTAACACTACGACCGCTGTCCACAATAATTTGAGGAAGATTAGAGCCACTAGTCATACGAGTGTTAAATATGCAATGACGACGCCAATCTTCCCCTTTAGATTCAGCCACTAATATATGACTCACTACATGTACCCCAAAGGATTCCTCATCTTCATCAAGGTAATACTTTGCCTAGTCGTCTAGGGCAGCATTATCATAGGAGTCATCTCTTTGTGGGTCACAAACTTGATAGTCAGCATTGGCCTCAACAGAAGCCACTAGAGAGTTGCCTTTCATCTTTCTCGGACAATCCCTTGCATAATGACCATAGGCATTACAATGATAACATTGAATATTATTATTAGAAGTCATCGGTCCTTTTCCCTTTTCATTCATCGTGGGAGTAGGACGAGGGGCAGCCGCCGTACCCTTGGGATTTGGCATGGGTCTCTTGCTATCATTATAGTTTGGGTTATACCTTCTAGTAGTCTTTAGAAGCTCTTCAGCTTGAAAAGCTTTATCCATACAATCGTTGATACTAACAATATCAACCACACTTAATTTTTCTCTAATTTCTAGTAGTAATCCCAAACGGAATCGGGATATCATCTGGTCATCACTGTCACGTGATCCTGTATGTGCACACAAATTATCAAATTGGTATACATAATCCTCCACACTCATGGTCCCTTGGCGAAGGTTATTCAGTTGGTCATGTAGCCTTCTTTGGAAGGATCTTGGCAAATATTTTTCTTTTAACTCTTCTTTCATCTTTTCCCAAGTGGTGGGTTCCAATCGCTTCCTCATTAGGCTATATTCATAATGACGCCACCAATCTCGGCCACCCCCCATAAGTTTGGAGAGGGCCAATTTTAATTTTCGTGGTTCGGGAAGGTCGAACCAGTCGAAATAATCATCTAAGGCAAATAGCCAATCATGAAACGCTTGTAGGCCTTGTTTCCCATGAAACTCTTTAAGCTCCATCCATACCTTATGAGTTTGGTTACGGTAGGGTTGACTTTCGTCATATTCTTCATAGGGTTGTTCATGATATTCCTCTCCGGAACTCGTTGAGGAGCCCTAGTTTGGGGTTTTGGCAAAAGGATGGCTAGAGTTGCCTCTCTCTTAGCCAGTGGGGTATTAATTCTTTCTTCAATACCCTCTACCTTCATATTTAATGCAGCCAATTGTTGTAGGATGATATTGAGTGGGTCATTAGGGTCCTTGGACTGATTAGGCGAGTTAGAACTCGTTTCAACCATGCACTGATACCAATTGATGGCAAAGAGGATCCAAAAGCAAAATAAATCAATAAATCCTCTTTGCTGCAGGATCTTAGTACAACTAGCCCAAATCAGAATTATAGGACAAGAATAAAATTAACTTATCTGTAATCTCAGCCGTCAAAATCTCGTTGAACTTGCAGGAGTTGTCCTTGAGAGTTGATCTGAACAAGCCAAACAAGGGAGCAATTGGAGAAGTTTGCGAGGTCCTTCGATGTCAGCAGCAGAGTTCGATCTCAATATGAAGTTTAAAAAAAAAAAATAGCCCAGTAGTATGTGAGAGATGGAGATTGGAGGATAAGATCAAAGAATTGAATAAACAAGCAACAATGACAATTGGATGAGTCTCACAACCATGAGACTCAACCAAAAAAAAATTGATATTTTTCTGGTTTGCTTAAGTCTACCTCCCTTCTCCCATTCCATTCTATTTATAATGCTGAAAAGAAATACAAAAAATATAAAGGGCTGATTCTTTAAGGAGAATGTCCAAAAATAAAAAAGGAGAAATCTTTCCTTTATATCTATTAGGAAAGTTTCTAAACAAAAGAAACTTCTAAAAAACTGATTCAAAGAAAACAGTTTAGGAAACAAACTAAAGACTGATCTGTAGGAGAAGAGGACTTGCGTTGGACAGACTTGGGACAGCTGTCCATAGCTGTCAATATTAGCCAAAGCCATCGGCTTGGCTTTTTGTCTTTTTCTGCCACCTTGTATAGGTCTTGACTGCATCATACATTGGCTCATTCAAGTACTGTTGCGTTACTTACATCCTCTACCGATAACCATTAGATAATTGACTTAGGTGCTTAGGTGCTTCTTCACATATGACGGGTAAGGCCTTAATATTTTCAACCTTTAACCTGACTGACCAACCCACCTATGTTCATCTTGTTGATGGATCCCAAACCCTGGGGTGTAAGGGACAGGTGATGTATCCCTGACCCCCATCCTCTCTCTATCATCTATCCTCCACGTTCCTCGTTTACCTTTAAACTTACTTCTAGTCAATTCTTTGGCTAAAACCCTTAACTGCTTTATCACCTTTTACCCCACTGTTGTGTTTTTCAGGATCTTCAAACCAAGGGGACGCTTGGTAGGGAGGTGTGAGAAGGATGGGCTGTACTATCTGGACAACATACCATTTTTCGCTACTGCACTCGCTACAACCACTGGTGTTTCACCTCTCCAATGGCATGTTCGCTTGGGTCACTTGTCCCTCTCTAAATTACGGATCATGGTTCTTACGTGCAAGTTTACTACTACCCTTGAGCACGAGGCCTGCCAATTAGGAAAACACCACCGCATTTCATACCCACCTCGTAATGTGTCCAAAAGTCATGCCCTCTTTTCATTAGTTCATCCTGATATATGGGGTCCAATTAAAGTCCGAAGACGTGCTGGTTTTTCTTACTTTGTTACTTTTGTAGATGATTTTTCTCATACTACTTGGTTATATTTATTAAAAGAATATTCTGAATTTCTTTTTATTTTCCGCTAGTTTAATCTAGATATAAAAACTTAATATGGCATGAGTATTAAAATTTTACGATCTAATAATGCCCTAGAAAATACCCAATCTACTATTTATCAGTTTTGTGCCTCCCATGGGATTATTCACCAAACCAGTTGCTCTTACACCCCTCAACAAAATGAGGGTGGCCGAGCGTAAAAACCGTCACTTACTAGCGGTCACTCATTCCCTCCTTTTTCATATGCATATGCCTCGTTATTTTTGGGGTGATGCCATCTTAACGGCTTGCTACTTAATTAATCGCATGCCATCCTCTGTCCTTTAGGATCAGTCACCCATCTCACCAGTTACCCCGTCATCTCCTTTATTCACCTTGCCTCCTCGAACCTTTAAGAGCACTTGTTTAGTCCATGCCCTTCGGCCTGGCTTTGATAAACCATCACCTCAAGCCATAAAGAGTGTTTTCATTGGCAACTCTCGCACTCAAGTGGCCGCTCATCGCCAGTGCTGATGTTACCTTTTCTAAAAATACTCCATATTTTCCAGTACCAGATCCTAGTACACCGATTCCGGCTATGGTACCATTCCCTAATGAGGCAGTTCCCCCTGTAGCACCCAAGGTTCAAAATCTTGAAACTCATGGATGTCTTGACCCTTGGGAAAACCGAGATCTCAGTCGACGAGACACTGCACAAAGGCCGCAAAGGCTTAAAATGTGTGTTTCAACCTGAAAATAACCATTTTAAGGCCTAATACTCCATGGAAACCCTACTTTAGCATATATAAACACATTTAAACCATAAAATTGTAAAAATAATCATAAATGATGGTTGTTTGGGTTTACACCTATGTTTGGCAGAGTCGGTCTAAAGTTCATATGTAAACCTAGGGTAATATTTGTTATTCTACATAATGTTACACTAAAAGAAGATCAAAGAAGACCAAATGAGCTAATAAAATTATATTTTAAGAGAAGAATAAACATAATAACACTTAATTAGTTAATTGTGATAGTAAAAAAAACTCATAGTGGTCAAGTAGACCATACAATCATAATTCATACATTATATCGAAACCAATCGGGAAGTATTCAAAAATTGGTCGAAAATGTCGAGAAATGGTCGAAAATGTCGAGACTGATCAAGAATCTCGAGATCTCATCTCGTATGAGATCTCGTCTCGACCTGTTCGAGATATCTCCGAGATTTTGAACCATGGTACCACCACTGGCTCCAATTCCATTACAGGTAATATCAATGTTGTCCC
Organism: Protea cynaroides; assembly: GCA_028583415.1. NCBI lineage: Eukaryota > Viridiplantae > Streptophyta > Magnoliopsida > Proteales > Proteaceae > Protea > Protea cynaroides. Next base: position 10,416 of record JAMYWD010000018.1, read on the forward strand.
CGTCCAGCACTGCCTGCTCCACCACCATCTCTGTCCCCCTCCTCAGCTCCTTGTCTGAAGATCTTCCCCTAGCTCTTGGAAAAGGTAAACGCTCCTACACATTGCCCCCACAGGTAACATATCCTATTACTCAATATGTGACTATTTCCCTTCTCCCTTCACCCCATCCTTCTTTTGCTTTGGCCTTGGCCCATACTGACATCCCATTGTCTTCTATTGAGGCTTTATCTCATCATGAGTGGAAAGAAGCTATGAATGTGTAGATGGCTGTACTTTTATCTCATCAGACTTGGTCTATTATGGATTTATTTGTGGGTAAGGCAGTGGTACATTGCAGATGGGTCTTTAATGTCAAATATCTCCCTGATGGTTCTGTGCAACGCCTAAAAACACATTTGGTAGCCAAGGGCTTCACAAAGACATATGGGGTCTATTATTTTGAAACCTTTTCTCCCGTGGCACGGCTCAATTCTGTTCGCCTACTTATCTCTTTGTCTATTAATCTTGACTGGCCATTATTTCAATTGGATATCAAGAATGCTCTTCTCTATGGTGATCTCCATGAGGAGGTGTATATGGAGCAACCTCCGAGGTATGTTGCTTAGAGAGAGATTAATGCCCACAAAGTGTGTAAACTTCATAAAGCTATATATAGCCTCAAGCAGTCTCCCCGTGCTTGGTTTGACAAATTTATCAACTTTTTGTTCTCTTATGACTTCAAACCTTGCTATTTGGATCACTTTGTGTTTGTGTGCCGCCATAATTCAAAAGTGGTTATCCTTGTGGTATATGTGGACGATATTATTATTTATGGAGATGAGGCATTGATGAAACAAAAACTTATCTCCCTCAGCATTTCCAAATGAAAGATTTGGGGGCTCTCAGATATTCCTTGGCATTGAAGTGGTTCGCATCCCAAAAAGTATTGGTCTCTCTCAACGCAAATATGTTATTGACCTGCTCACTGAAACTAGTATGCTCAGATGCAAACCCATTGATGTTCCTATGAATCCTCACCTCAAATTAGCTACTTGTGATAGTGCTGATTATAGTAAGGTTCATCAGTATCGCCAACTTATTGGCAAGCTCATCTACCTGACTATACTCGGCTTGATATATCATAACTATTGGAGTACTCAATCAGTTTATGCAAACTCCAAAACAAGTTCATTGGAATGCCTCATGTCGTTTATTGTGGTATCTAAAAGGGGCTCCTGGTAAAGGATTACTCTATCGCTCACACTAGAATATTGATCAGTGCGGTTATTCTGATGCTAATTGGACTAGTGCTGATGATGATCGACGGTTTACTACTGGTTATTGCACATTTCTTAGAGGCAATCTTATTACCTTGCGCAGTAAGAAGCAGACAACTGTTTCTAGATCAAGTACTGAGGCTGAATATCGTGCAATGGCTCAGACTATTGCTGAATTATTGTGGGTCAAGAATATTCTTGGTAAACTTGGCTTTCAAATTTCTCAACCCATTCCTATGTATTGTGATAATCAGGCTCCATTCACATTGCTAATTTGCTAGTAACCCTTTCTTCAAAGAGCGTACCAAGAATATCAAAGTCGACTATAATTTTGTTTGAGATGTTGTTATGCGACATACTATCTCAATTCCATTTGTTAATTCTGAGTCACAACTTGGTGATATGTTTACCAAGGCTCTTTTCAAGCCGATGTTTCTACACAACTGTTCCAAGTTGGGTCTCGAAGATATTTATACTCCGTCTCCAGCTTGAGGGGGAGTGTTAGCACATGTAATATCGTGGGCTTCTTTAACTTAGTCAAAGCAACTGAAGTAGGAGTTCTTTTCATAGTTGTACACTGCTTTGACTACAATTAGCTTAGGATCTTATCCTTATCTTATTTAGTTTCATTTCATAATAGGACTCTAACTTATTGTGTAGTTAGGACTCTAACTTATTTTGTAACTAGGACTCAAACTTACAGAGTCCTAGACCTATTTGATTGCTGTTTATATTTGAAAAAAAATTAGCTACCCCCCAAAATAGTTTCGAAACATCACCTACCACCCACACCTTTCAAAAAACATCAACTACACCCAAGTAACTGACGGAGGAGACGGAAATCAGCGTTAGATATTTTTACCCTTTCTGTTTTTAATTGAAAATTTTTAAAAGCTAGTAAAATTACTAATATAACCCTTCTCTTTCCTTTCCTCTCTCCCTCCCTCATCGTTCTCCCCTCTTGTGTAGCCATCGCATTCAGGGCATCTGAATCGGGTGGATGGGATTTTCGGTGCTGCAAAAGCGGAGAGTCGGCCGGACAAGAAACCATGAGTCCGTATTGAAGGGGATAAAGGAGTGCAGTGGTGGAGAACGGGCAGGGACGGGAGATTGAGAAGGTTTCGTTTTGGGTGAGCAGAATGGAAGAAAAGGACTGCAACCTTTTGTAGAGAAACCAGTTGCAAAGAAATTTTGCAGAGAGAATGGTGAGGGCGAGTTTTTGTCAGTTGCAGAGAAATTTTGCAAAGAAAAATGATGAGCTGAGAGAACGAAAACAAAATGGTAACACTCTAGATCTTAGTGAAAGAAAAAAAGATCTTTAATGTGCCCGAACTATCTATACACACGCAGAGCAAGGAAGAGGTGAAATAAGGCCCAAAAGAAATCAAAACCTACCAATTTGCGGATAAGGACCCGCTATTCTACCCAAATCTAGACAGCTCAAACAACGGTAACGAGCACAAGCAAGCGAAATCTAGAGTTATTTGGAAAAATATACGGATTTCTAGGGCTTTGGAGTTAAAGACCATCATACCTTTGGAATTGAGATCATTACGCTGAGCTTCAAGGCAATTAAGATTGTGTGTCTTTTGGCGAACCTAGAGTTGAAGATCATGTATGTGTTGAAGGTAGTATTGTCTAAGACCTTCACCCTGCATCGTCTTCGCCGTGCACATCTCATCTCCTGCTGCTGCTTCAGGTTGCTTCTCGATCGCAGCCATTTCCATTCTCTCGCTCTCAGGCCCTCAAAACACCGCAGTATGTTGCAAATGTGTAGCTACACAAATCCGAAACTTCAGAGATCCCTGGTTTTTTTTTTTTTTTGGTTTATGAAAGGTAAAGTTCCCTTTCAGCTTTGTTAAAATTTTAGGTTTTTCCTCTCAAATAAATTGGAAATCCAAACTACTAGAGCTACTAAAATTTCAGTTTTTTAGACGAAGATTGCCACTGGCCAAAGCTTCTGTAAAGCATCAATAAAATTTCAGTTTTTCCTCTGTTTTCTTCTATAAAATTACAGGGCATGTAATTACAAAAGGTTTTGGTAACAAAGGAAACAATCAGATCCAGCTTTTTTTTTTTTTTTTTTGGTAACATCAGATCTGATTTTGATTTTTAAGTGGAGCCTCCCCCTCCAGCTGTTTGTTCGTTGCCGGAACAATAGGAATTGCTTGAGCTAGTTCATCTGTAAGAGCTCAAGGAACAGGGAGTCTACAAAAACCGTTGCGCCATCGTCGGGGAAGAAAAGGCTTGCATCATCGTCGGCAAAGATAATCGGAGAAGAAAGGGTAGATCTAGAGAAGAAGAAACGGGATTTAGAGTTTTGGGGTTTTACCCTCCTTAAGTGAAGGAGGGTAAAACCATCTTTTAACATTTCCTTAAGGGTATTATTGTTCATTTCAAAGTCGATTTTGGATGACATCAGCAACTAACGGGATTCGTTTGACAAAGTGGATCTTTTTTATTAACGGTCGTAAACATTTGGGTGGTAGTTTATGTTTTTTGAAAGGTGTGGGTGGTAGGTGATGTTTCAAAACCATTTTGGGGGGTTTTTCTTTATATTTTCTATATAAATAAAGGGCGATAGGGGGGAGGGGCTATTTAAGTTTGCGATCTCTCTCTCCCCTCTTTTTCCTCAGATCTCTCTGTTGATTCCTGGTTTCTCTTGCAACATGGTAAATTCTAGTTTTTCCACATGCAAGAGTGATGTCGAAAATCCAACTGTTGGATATCTAAAGAATGATCTGATTAGGCCTATCAAATTTTAGAAGCAAATTCAATAATTACACTTCCATGTAATGGCATTCTCTTCCATGTATGTCCATGCACCCTCTCTTAGATTTGCACACCTTCTTGGTAGTCCTAGATTTTTCATCGGTTTGTTTGTTTTGCACATGGACAACTCCATTGGAGCTTAAACATGGTCACTGAGAAGGGGAATCTACTTGTTCACAAAATTTCAGCCCCATCAGATCAACACACAAAAGAACTAGGTGCCTGCTAAGTAGATTCCATCCTAAAAGGCTGTTTGGGAAAACCAGGTGTGTATATGCACTAAATTTTTAGCAGCTAAAAGACTTTTCATTCCAGGATGTAAAGAAAAAAAAACCTGTATGCAGCCCCTATGAAGAGCACCACCTCCAACATACTTGTTGGCGAAATCAACTTCAAGACATTGACATAACTGATCTTCAATCATACCTGTGTGTGAAACCTGAAAAGAAGAAGTAGAAAAACCAGGTAAGAGACACGATTATCCTAATCAAACTAAATGATTCTCCATGAAAATAACATCTGTATAACAACAGTAGGTCTTCTTTTTCAAAAATTTCTCTCTTTATTTTTTTACCTCAAAATGGCAGAGGGGAACAGCAGATTTGCTCCAGAAGACAGTGTTGGGGTAAGAAACAGAAGAAGGAACATGTTTCCAGAAAAGAACCTTCCGCTCAAATGAGACACAGCCCACTGGCATGCATGTACTTATCCTTTCAAAATAGTGTATTAGGCACTTTATCTTATGTTCTTGATTCTGGTTATAATCAGTATAAACACTCCTGAAGGCAGAAAAACTTATAAAATTACTTAGTGATTAAAATGAAATGACTGTCGTATAGCCCACCACTAGTATGCTCATACCAAAAAATAATGTAAGGGAGATATCAACACATAGTATAACTAACAGGAACACAAAAAGATTAATCAACAAGAAAAAAGGTAATCACAGACGACAACATCCCAAGATAATTCCTTCAACAGTCAGAACATGCTATTGATGCAATCCACCAAAACAATAGGCAGTCCAACTTATGAGTAGAGTTTCAGTGATAGAGTGAATAGATGGATAAAATTTTCCACCTTCTTCATCTATCATTTGAACTATAATCTTCAGAACCGTTGTTTCTCACTACGATAAAAGGATAAGGAAGGTATAGCATTCAAGAACTGCTTAGTTAAAGTGAAGTTTCAAGCATTTAAATTTGGCTCTATGTTGTCTAGGGCCTTCGGAAAAATTTTCTTTTCCCCCCTACCATATTCACTTAGGTATTTTCTTGTTCCTTTTCTCATTCTCGAGTTTCAATGGACTTTTCCAACAGGTAACAGTACACATCTAATGGTTTTTCTGTTCAGTTCAGGCTTCAATTTGGTAATCTCTGATGACATGACAGCCCACAAACTTGAGAGATATCAATCTAAATGGCAACCGGTTCATCTGAACCCATTAAACAGCCAGGATGGCATCACAAAAGTTAACAG
>JAMYWD010000018.1:16422-95932 GCA_028583415.1 Protea cynaroides
TTCGACATCTTTAGGAGATTTAGAATTTCATTCATCCATATCCAAAGAAATTTACTGAACTGGTCAAGTTGCAATGCAACTCCAACTACAAAGATCTTTCTCACACATGAGGAACTCCCTTCAATATCCCTTTTTGTCTAACTTGTCTTCTTAATGCAGTTTTTTCATTTTCCAAGTCATCATCAACAAACAAAATTATAAATGCAAAGGTATATCTGAAAAGATACATATGAATTCCTGCAAGATTGAACTTTAACAGGTAAAGAAAATGAGCAAAAATGGAAAATGAAGCCATATGGATCTGCAGTTTATAAGAGCAAGCTAGATTTCAACCTAGAAAATACATACATGGCTTATTTGGCTAAGCTTATTAGTCTCCAGCTTCTGGGCTTAAGAAGCCATCTTCTGGGAGGAGAGGTGGATCCACTAAAATGTGTCAATTTGGAACATTTTCTACCTCCAGCCCAATAATTGAAGAAGCTGGGGGTAGCTATCAGGCTGCGCAATAAAGATTCCAATCTGACACATCTTGTTGGGCCTGCTTCCTTGCTCTTAGAAGCTGGAGTACATTACCACAAGGCAATAAGCTCCCCAACATGTACCTAGTCCCTCATCAACCCAAATGAACTAAAGAAGATGAATGAAGCTCATTCAACCCGAAGCAGGCATTTTTCATACAAAACAACCTCATTTTACTGACTTTGACTAGCTTGTAAGTAGATCCAACTTGCAAGCTGACTCAATCTAACAGAGAGTCCTGGGATTGGCCTGTCCAACTGGGCGGATCACTTCGGGTTAAAACTACATATTTTTCTACCCATGCCTTAATCTCATTGTATAAGATGCATAAAGATTGTCAAAAAATGTACAAAATAAGCTGAAGGTTACATACGCAAACAAATGATCCAAGTTGATTGCTGGAAGATGTTTGGCACCTCTATTAGTGATTGGAAACAAACAAAAGAAGGAGCATGTAAGAAGTGCACCGATCAGTTCCTGTAAAGCAATGTACTTCCAAATTCAAAATACAACATGAATACACATTGGGAAGGTGCTATGGAGGAAGCATATTCGATCAATTTCTAATAGGATAATGACACAAATCTTGGAACGCAAATTCCTCTACATAGTCCATTCCCACTAAATTACTTTCTGCCACGTCAAGAGTACAGCAAGAGCTAAATTTCAAAAGTTATTTCTCTCCCTCCCCCCACCTATTAATGCTCAACATAGATATAATAAGATAAAATAGATACCTGACTGAGTAAAACAATGCCTGCTTGTTGGGGACCTATTATACGAAGACCAGTTTTGACTCCATCGAGAAGATTATCCGCATTCTGATAATGGGTTTCTAACAGAGAAGGCAAGCGCAACAACAGAGATGCGAGGGAAGGAAGGACCTTCGAGAACCATCTCCTTGATTCAACACGAGACAGTAGCTGCACGAATAACCTCAACGGCCTTAACTTTACATACTCGAAGTTTGTATACAGTAAGTCTCAGCCTCAACCATCAAAATTAGAATGCTGTTATCTCATTGTCTAAACTGAATCCTCCGAATTAAAAACCACAAAAAATTGACAAGTAACCGTCAAATGGATAATTGAATACCTCGTCGAAGAAAATGGCATAACCTTCGGCGGCTGAAACCGCTAATCGCTCAGAGGAAAGACCGAGAGAGTCCCGGAGATCAGAGATGGCAAGAAAGAGAACCTCTCCTGAGTCTACCCTGCTGTGTTCGGGTCCTCTAGACAGAGCTTTAAGTGCTTCAACAACTTGAGAAGGCCAGAATAGAGATGACGATCGAAGCAACAAAGGCAAAAAGGGAAAGATCGACTTCAAATCTTCTCGGGTTTCCATTATCTCTTTCCTTCTGTTCGCAAATTTGGAAGGAACAATTGAGAGACCTAGATATAGGTTTTGTGATTAGTGAAGACTGAAGAGAAGAAAAGGAAGCTTTGATTCTTATGCAAGTCAACTACAAACCTTCCGGCTGTAGGTCCTGTGCCTGTGAGCCTCTGTGTAAATCGTGAATCGTCTGTGAGTTGAATGAATCAGACGGAGGACTCCAGTGTCCAGAATAAGCGGGAGGGATAACTAATCCTACAGGGGGCCATCATGAGAATTGAAGATGCATTTGAGGGTATTTTGGTCAGGAAAGATATTTTCCCATTTTGTTAACCCCTCGGCACAGAGAATGAAATCGCCTCCTGCGAGCGTATCCACAGGAGACGTTGTTCCCTTGGTTGGATGCACGCCACGTGGTTGAGTTGGTATCCGACGTCTCAAGATCACAAAGCCACAGGACACGGAAACTGAACCGTGTCACACTCTATCAAAGCAGAAAGAAACTCTGAAACAAATTTGCAGAACGTTGCGACAGAGAGAGAGGGCGGAGGAAGAAGAAATCCCGTCATCTGGAAGAGAGAGAGGGCAGAGGAAGAAGAAGTATTTTCTCTGGTTTCAGTTCTCCCTGAAGAGAGGGTTAGGGTTTCATTTTCCATCAATTTTTTTCCGGCGGTTTCTTCAAATCTGGCTTCAACAATCTTCGTCAACAATATAGCTTCCAAAGGAGGTTATGGTGTTGCGATAAATTTCCGATGAATCTAACAATCATCTTAGTTCTTGATTTGATTTCCTTTGAATTACAATCAGATCGATGTTTCTCCAAAAGGAAGTTACTTCATCCAATCGATAACCGTGTTTCTCTTTCCTCATCTAATCGACAACGGCTTCTGATTTTCGATCGATTCAAATTTATTCGTCGATATCGGTAGTGTTTTCTTGAAGCAATTGTTATTCTCAGATCCAGCGATGATCAATTCTCTCCGGCAACAATCACAGTGATGATCAATCTGTTCCGGCGACCTGCAGCTACAAGTTCTTGTGAAGATTTTTCTTAGATGATCAGTAATGATACGATGATCTGATTTCTTGGTTAATGATGAAACTTTTCTCGTCGACTTCTTGATCTGGATTCCCTGACTCGGCGATGATATATTGATTTGGTACTTTCATACAAGTATCACAACTCCCCACGTCAAACAGGTATATTATGATTTTTGCTTGACTTGATTATATGAGCAACTGCCATTGTAGGTTGAATTCTTGAGATTCAGATCTGCGTTCCTTCTACCTCTGCCCTCTTTCTACTTCAAGAACAGATTTTTGATATTGTGTGCAAACGTTCAGTGTCCGTGTCCTGCGACTTTATGGACTTTATGGTCTTGATACGTCGGATACCAACGCAACCCGTAGCCTGCATCCAACCTAGGCAGCAACGTCTGCTGCAGATACGCTCGCAGGAGACAATTTCATTTCCTTGTGCAGTTGCACTGTCACCGCTCTGTTGAGTTATTTGTACTCTTAATGCCAGCTTAGGCATGTTTAGATTCAGTGGTCTGGGAGGACAGTGGCAACCTTCTTCGGATGGTTGCCATGTGGTTAATCCGAGAATCACGTTCGAGTCGACACCCAGTCGACAAGTTATTAACTGGTATTACTAAAATAATTATAGATATGCTCTTGCGGGATCGTAAATAAAGCTCAAATTGGGTTTGAATCCACAACTATTATCATATTGTAGATTAAATATTTTCTTATGAGATTGTAAAATACTCTCATTGGACTTGTGATCGCCTATGTAATCAAAGTGGATAATAGAAAGAACAATTGGAAGACTCAATAAATGAAAATATAGTAAGATGTTTTATTGTTTTAAGTTTCTAACTTTATGGTTATATTGGTTTGAAGTTATATTTGGTTCATTCGGTCAATTTACATCCTTGCATTGTGAATGCTCATTTGATAATCGATCTGAGCCTGAGCTTGACACATTTAATAATCGGATTAATCGGGTCGGTCCCATTTCAGTCTTCACCGGTTAAGCTCGATCAGGTTGCTCAGTGCAAGCCTGAAATTGACAGTCCTACTCCTCCATATCCATGGAGTCGATCCAAATTCAGATGGTTTAAAAAGACAAAAATGACACTTAGGTGGCTGAACCAAGAATAAAAGAGAGATTCTTCCAAATTGTAGAATTATTTAACACATGTTATTAGGGAGATCCCTTTCTCGTATTGATATGGAATTTGGACACTCTTATTATTTTTCAAGAAATCATGAAATGCTAGGACATATGGTCATTTATTTCAAGTAGATAGATAAATGATATCAAATACATGTAAAAATGAAAAGATTGCAATAAGAAAAAAAACAAAAAAAAATACCATAGAGAGCCACAGCACATAACTAGGAAAATTTACGAAAACAACCCCAAGTTGCGCATCGGAGCAGTGACTCAGCAAACGTGGCTGAACTAGTTCCTGATCAAGTTGGGTTAAAATGTTAGGAATTTTTTATAGACCTCCCCCATGTATTACCCAATTGACACAGCATACCCTCCATCTAGAGTCAATCCACTAGTCTTCCCTTGTAATCTAGTACTTATACCACTGTACGTTACTCAGTTAGTTACTATCAGTTAAAATATGACGTGTATTGTTTGATTTTTAAATGACAAAATTCCCTTAACTTGGGGTGGAATTATAATTTTACCCTCTTAACTAAAACCCATAAACCTTTCATTTTCACCTCTTTATCTCCCACCTCTTCGTCTCCGCTCGTTCATCTCTCTTCTTAGCAAATCACGAAGGCAAACCCATCTCTAAAATTGGACGGCATAAACTATTGATGATGATTAGTCATTTCTTGGAGCTCGAACGATTATAATCTGATACTATAAAGCTTGTTTGAGTTGAGAGAAAGCGGGAGCCCTTGACTTCGACGCTCGTTTCCTTCACATGGACACACGCATCTCAAAAGAAGAGAAGCACCACCGCCAGGATCCATGGCTACAAAGGAGCTAGTAGCTACAAATGAGCTTACTAGCTCCATCAGTGCATTCTTATAACTCAATAGTGTTGCTATTGAAAACTGGTCTAGCCGAGTTATACACTTTGAAGTCGACTTCACACGTTCTAAACGAGTTCAAGGATAAATCCTGAGAAAGAAGAGAAAATCATAAAGCGGTGGATTGGTAATCATGTGGCCACTCCAATGATTAAATCAGTTCACAGAACAAGCAATATGAAGCAAAATAAGAACAAAGCTTCTTTGAGAGGGGTAAGGTTTGAGTGAGAAGAAAATTATTCGTCGTATACCTTTGTACTTGTGAACTTATATAGGAGGAGTGTTTGTCAAATCTCTAAAGATATCCGAATTACCCTTTGGATTAGTTGTAGAACTGTTGTTAACTGAAGTCCTATGCAGTACTAATATACGCTATTGGATGATGATCCCACATTCATGATAGGTACAGTTGTTGGCGCATACATTCTTAGGTTTCTCGCTGTTTCCAGGGACACGAACTACACACACCGATTGAGGAGTCGTTCCCTTATTCTTAGGAGAATGGCTCATATCTGATTGCTGCCATGTATTGTACAATAGAGCGTCTCATTGCACACGTGTTGTGATATGCATACTCACAATATAGTGGACATGTGTTGCTCTGCCATTGGTCGGCAGAATATGATATCAACAGTTGCCCCTTGCTTATTTGAATTTGTAAAATCTGAAGAAGCAACCTGCTGTCGAGTCCATATATAGCCACTTCGTTAGCCAAGTTGAAGTGGAACTCATTTAGATATTCAAACGCAAGATAAGTTTTGCATGTATTTTGCGATAATCTTGGATAATTGCCCCGACTTCTAATAATTCCCACAAGTCAACAATAGTTGCTGAATGATGCCTTGATTTGATGTCGGTTTGAGCATAAATGCCTCCATCTCGAATTGCACAAACGACGGTTACTTTTTGATTCCTCAAAAATGTTATTAAGATCCAGGGTTTTGAGGATTTTCAGGGCATGAATTAATGTTGGTTTGAATCGTCTAACAGTGGGGTGATGCCACATGGAAAGTGAGCCTTCGAATTCTAAAAACGACAGTGCGCCTCAATCAGGCTTACACATGGATTGGTCATCAGTAGAAAACCACCTTGAGAAAAAGACACTTTTGAATTCGCAACCGAGCACCCATTTGAACTTAGCTGCCATGCCGACCTGGAAACCTGATGATCAAGACTAATTGATAGCTTTTCATGTTTGCTTTTGGATTCCAAAGCATTTTGAATCTAAAGAGTCTTCCCACTGCAAACTTATAAAAGCTTGAACTTGGCCTTTTTTATTTGTTCATCTGCAAGCTTTGTCTTCTTTTGTTTTCACTACAAGAATAGCAATTCCTCTGCAACTTAAGAGCTTTCAATCTTCTTCGTCAAAAAAATTAGTAAGTCTTAGCTTTTCTTATTTATTTTCACTATGTCTTCTGTAAAAGATCAAGAGAGCCCCAATAGAGAAGTAAGGTTTCCCAGTATGACATCTCCCATTGAGTAGGGGTTGTATGAAGTCGAGGTGCCACATATACTATTTGCATATGTTTGTCTTCCTGTTCTGAAAGTATTGTCAGTAGTAGGTCTGTAAGACCCATACACCATTTACCTAGTCTAACTTGGGTTAACGTGTCGTAACAGGTCTTCCCATCATAACCGGGTCTGACGAGGCAACCAGATAACGGAACCACACAAAGAAAGGTACAAAACTAACAACCCTAGGTTTGTCCAATCAGACAAATAGAGTGGTCCGGTTTGCGTATTAAGTGACTGGACATGCGACTGGTCAAATATAAAATAAAGTCCGAGAATAAAAAAGTTTTCTAGTTTGATTGGGACTACTCTTTTAATTTGGAGAAGACTCTAATAGAAGGTTACCCATCTATATAAGGGACGTTTCTTCACCATCTCTTACTCTTTTGATCTATCACAAACCCTATAATTGAGAGAGAGAGAGAGAGAGAGAGAGTGAGTGAGTGAGAAAGAGGCTTGGAGCAGAAGAAGGCTCTAGAGAAGGAAGAAGGAGGAGAAGAACTCATTGTCGGTTTCGACAACCATCGTCAAGAGACCAACGGTAAGTTCCTAGTCTCTAGTTCCTAGTTTCTATACGTATGTTAGGGTGTGTGAGGTCGGACTCACAGCCATGAGAAACTTTAGTCTAATTTCATTATTGTATAAAACATATAACGAAGACCAACAAGGGTGTGTAGATCTAGGGTTATAGTGGAACCCCTAACCCTAACGTGTTCTTAACCATAGAGTAGTTTAGGATAAACCCTAAAATGAGCCAAGGAGTTGACTTTGAGGGAAGTCAGACTGAAAGACAGCCTGAAGGATGCCCTGAAGGTTGTCCAGAAGCACCCAATGTAGGATTTGACAAGCTACTGGACCTTCTCAGGAAACATCTCAGGGTTGTTCGGTATGGTGTCCGGTTGAACATTATGCCATACCGGACAGTCGACCGGACAATGTCCGACATGACTAACTGCCAGTCCGGATAGTGAGTATAATCACTATAAAATTGTTGGAACGTAACCTTAACTTAACTCTAATGATTGTTTAGGATTTATAATCAACTCAAGCTACTTCCAAGGTCTTTGAGAGAGTCAACATCACACAACAGGTGAGGGATAAGACCCCAAACTAATAGGATAATAATAAACTACCTTGTTTGTTATTTTACTGCTTGTTTGTGCATATAACATATCATCCAATATCTGTTATTATTGTTCATGTATATTTAATTTATTCTTGATATTAGATGATGAAGATAGTCATGTGTTTATGTGTGATTGGTGTGTTGAGTGGGGAGAGGTTGGAGCCTCAAACCATTCACTATACTAACATCATCGTATCGTTGTTACCTTAATGTGCTTAGTACGTCGCAAGGTATCAGGGGGAGTACCGATGGTGTTGGCGATAGCCTTACTGTTAGGCTTTAGCTCTAACTCTATTCCGTATTGAAAGGTGTTAGGGTAAGGCCTTGGATACACTTTGTTGGCATCTAAGATTGGTTAGTGATGAACCCAGTTTGCAAGCCCTCGCCAGTAGGGGCATACGTATTGGTACGGGATAAGGTATCAGGGGGGTGATGATGGTTTGGTTGTAGCTTGCCATTGGGTTCTAGCTCTATCTCTATCTTGTAGTGAGTGTTGTGGGACGACAATGATTTTGGTTGGAGTCTGACAGTTGGGTGTGCTCACACTCTCATGTATAGAGGTGTGGTTGTAGCATATCCTCATCATAGCACATTGCAAACTTAAACTATACCAAATGATTAAATGCCACATCATGCATATTGTTTGTTGCATGTTTTGTTTTTCACTGAGCTAAGCTGTGAGCTTATCCCACGAATTCATACTCTTTTTAGCTGATGATGCAGGAACAACGGTCAAAGACTATATTAATGCGCCTAATTATGGACAAGTGGCAGCTATGAACGTGCAGTCGATGGAGAATAAGCATGACTCGTCATGCGAGTGCCATTACTGTGTTTACCTTTAAGTTTTACAGTTGTGTTGGGATTATAAGACATGTAATGAATTATTATTATTTTATGTTTTGGTCAATATTTGAATAATTGGATTACTTATTTAATTAACATTTAGATTCTTAGTTCATTAATACAAACTTTCGCTATTATATTTAATTATCTGATTTATGGTTTAGTGTGATGGTTTGAATGTTGGCACAGTCTTACAAGATCCTGGTTTGAGCCATTGATTCATTGACGGTTTATTGACACTTTTGGTTCAACCAAAATTGAGGTGTGACAAGATCTGCCCATGTGTAATGGTCATGGATGGCAATTCTTATGTAGTAATCCCAATTCCCAACTGGTGAACTCATTTTCTGCCAATGCTAGTTGGTATTTCTTCTCCAGTGTCTCTATCCTTCGAAGTGGACTTTTACATCTTTTAGTAGGAATTGAAGGCTCAATAGCCTTACAGCTAGAATAGTACAAATAATTTTTATTTAACCGAGTTGAAATCTTGAAATCAGTTACAACTGTACTTCCTATATTACATGCAAAAAATTGCCTAGTTAACATGGACATTCCTTTATGTAATCTCTGTTGTCAAGTAGAGCGTGTCCTCTCGTTTGATTCTGGCAAGATGTTGGGAGCTTATCATTATTCTCACATTTCCTCTGGGATCTCCCACCTTACTAAGTAGTGATAATCCCTTTGGATCATCTTTTGGCTAGTCCCTGTTTGGACGACTTGACTGCTAGACAGCATGTCTTGCAATCGAGGGGTTGTTTTCTCTTGTATGCTGCTTGCTTATACGTTGCTCAAGGCCGTAGTTGCGTCTTTTAGGTCGAGGGCCATCCATGAACTCTAACAAGTGACCTTGGTTGATTAGATTCTCGTTTGTAATACGCAGAGCCCTGCATTTGTCAGTGTTAACCATTAGGGGTGTCAATCAGTCGGTCTCGGTCGATCTTGGTTGGGCTTAACTAGTCCCCACCAATTTAATACCTTGCACCATGATCTACATGTTTAAATATTTAGTCTTGATTTGTGAGACATTGACTCGTTTATATTCGGTTTGGTCGGTCGGTCTCGGTCCCTTATTGGTCTTATGTTACTCAGTTTAATCAGTATATTACCATCCATAATCGGTTATGCTATTTGGTCTTATGCTCGCTTATGTCATTTGGTCTCATGCTCGGTTATGTTATTCAGTTTAACCCTTGACCCATGTTCAATTGCAATTGGTCATTATTTATTCTACATTCACAAAATTTAATATGTGCTTTGCTTTTGTTTTGTTGAACTTCGGTTTGCCTTTTTTCTTGTTGAACTTCAAGAGGGGAGAGAGAGAGAGAGAGAGAGAGAGAGAGAGAGAGATAGAGAGAGAGAGATAAAGATATAAAGTAAAAGTTATAAACCTATATTTAGCATAGAGACAAATGGGAGGGAAAAATGGTGGGAGAAATTAGAAATGGAAATTATGTTGGTTTATGTCAGGTCAGTCTTTAATCGGTCTATGTTGAGTCGGTTTTTAATCGATCTATGCCGAGTGGGTCTTTAATTGGTCGGTTTGGTCAGACGATCGTCGGGTTACACCCCTGCACCGTGAACGACTTGTTTATTAATCGGTCTGGTTTAAGCCCGACACTTTTATTAAATGATGCGGCTGGATGCTATTTTTAATCGGTTGGTCCAGCTCGGGGGACATGGTGCGGGCCAGAAATTCACATCCTTAGTAACCATGGTCACGATGGAATCTGTAGTACTTCCGGGTTGTTCTTTCTCTGGTGTCTGCCAACATCTTCGGTGGTGTTTGGAGTTTCAATTTGGTATCTTGCAGGCTATACATAATCTCAGACATAGGGACATTCAGAGGAATGAATGCATTCTAGTCGAATCTGTTTTAGCCAACTTCCCTGGAAGTTTGCTCGACTTTTGCTTTTTATTTGTTTTCAACAGAAGTCAGATTTGTTATCTGTGTTTCGGCTCGCTTCTTTTCTGAGCCTGTTGTGGTCTTACCCTTTTTTTTTAGCCTGAATCAAGGCATCATTAGCAGCAACATACTTCTGGCATCGAGTCCATAGGTCGGCAAGGTTTATTGGAATCTTCTTGTAGATGGACTTCAGGAGTTCAAGGTCTGAGATTGCTGCCATCAGTGCAGTGTAAATTATTGCTTTGTATAAGTTTTTTATTTCAAGGACTTCATTGTTGAACTGATCCATAAATGCTTGGAGGGTTTCGTTTAGCTCCTGTTTGACTGTCATTAGGTTGACAACCATCTTCTTTGGGGCATGCTGCGTCGGGAAATGTTCAAAAAGTCGATCACTGAGTTGATTGAAATTCCAAATTGAATGGATTGGCAGACTTTGGTTCAATAAATAGCTCAGAAAAAAGCTACTTCAAAGAAATTGATGAATTGGAACATAAAACATAGTAGTGATTATTCGAAGTAACAGAAACAGAAACAGAAGCAGAGGATGGAGGAGACGATGAATTGTGATTTTGAATCTGATTATGCAAAGGCAACACACGAAGCTGATGAGGAGTGTGAGCAAAGAAACAAACTTTCCTCTTACAGTTCTTCCCATCCTTACACACTTGAGTTCGATAACTTGCCGGGTGAAGCCAACACTCAAAAACCCCATAAGCGAACTCACAAGCATCTCTACGTCGACACCCACCTCACCGAAAATCAGTGTAGATATTACTGGAGTAATGATATTGTTGGGGATCCTTTCGCCAAGCCTTCTCGCCCGGATGGGAAAAGGGCAGTTGGTCCAGTCATGGTTTCGGCTTCGCATGCATCTCTGCACTTTCGAATTCGTACATACGGAATTCATCGCTTGAGTAGGGATCGCCGGAGTCTTCATTACCGTCACCATTGTTGCAGGGAAAGAACTCCTGCAACAATGCGTCTTCAGCTACGGTCGTCTTAAAGAAGAATAGTCCACCATTAAACTGTTCTCTTGCCATCCCGATTCAAGTGCAACGATTCAAGTCCCGATTCAATTTGCCATTGTTGAGATATCAGGTTTATTGATCATCTCCCTGTCTACCACCTGGTTTACCGAAGAATCTTTCCACATGGTATTCTACGAGGAGAACCCTAAAATCTCCATGCATGTGGTCAAATTGAAGAGGTCCGAATCTGATTCGTAACTTTGCATCTGGTTAGTGATATGAATCGTTGTAGGAAAGCCGGTTTTTGGGTTTCTCTTCAGCCATATAGAAAAGCTGCCTCATCATTTCTACTGCATATATGTAAATATATGGTGTTCTAACTTGTAACTACTGTTGACATTGAAGATAATAACGGTGGGTTTATTGCGACAATGTGTACAGTAGTAGGTCGTCGCGGAGATATAGAAATGGGGTTGTAATCGTCGGCGGAGATTTGGAAATGAAGTTGCAGTTGCTGGTGGAAACAAAATGAAAATGGGCTTACAGAGAAGATGAAATGAGATCATAAATTGGAATAGAACATGGTAACTAAATGGAAAGGGTGAAGGGGTATTATAGTCTTTTAATTTTTACTTCACAAACTGTAAGACCCGTGTCAATCTAACTCGGTCTTATCACCTTGAACCAAGTTTACCCATCATGGTCGAGTCAAATGGACCAAGGGTGTGAAGGAGATCGAGATCTCAAGTATCAAATCAACCCTAAAACACTTAATTTAAGGGGAGGGTCGCATACCCAGCCAAGGAGGGTCGGACCCCCCAAAACAGAATGTCAGACCCTTAGTTTTGAAGGGAGGGTCAGACAACTTAGAAACCTAGGGTCGACGGGATCGTCGACCCTCCCATCGACCCTCAGTTGTCGCCGAAACTAAAATTAAGAAATTTCTTAATTTTCGATTAGGATTCTTTCCTAATCTCAAAGGGACTTATTTTAGGATGTTCCTACTCTATTTAGAGGACGTCCCTAAGCCTCTTTCACTCATTTTACAACCCTAATTGAATTGAGAGAAAGAGAAGAGAAGGAAGATAAGAAGAAGAGAAACAAGGTAGAGAAGAAAGCCAAAATAAGACGAGTTGCAGAGAAGGAGTAATCTTCTCAGGTATGAATAATAATACCATGAGTTTCTACAGACCTTAGATTAGAGAATGAGAAGAGTGTGATCTTGACGAAACTCAAACCATCAACCCATGGTTAGATTTTCATAGAAAACCGTGGGAGATTACATGAAAGCTATCTAGGTGGATTATTCATGGTTCTAGACCATGGAATGAATGTTGAATGGACTATAGGAGAAAGTCATAGGACCTCAAACACGAAGGATGGACTAAAAAGAGGGAAATTGACCAAAGTACACCGAGGGTCGCACAGAGGGTCGATGACCATCCGACCCTAGGTGATCCTGAGTAACGACCCTCAGTTTTTGGGAAGTCCATATTGGGGAGGGTCGCACCCAGGGTCGATCATGACTCCGACCCTACCTCCGACCCTTAGTTAACAAAATGATTTTTAAATTTCGAATAAATTCTAATTAAATTTTATCGACTTTGTTAGGTCTTCTAGCAATATAATAACAATATAAAGGTGATTCTAAAGTTTGGAAAAGTATCTATTAGCAAGCTAAGGTGAGGAAACGGAACTCTAAACTAATTGGTTAATAACAAACTGTTTTTTATTTTTCTTGAGTCCAATGCCATGCTTGATTCTATGCGAATATGTTTGTAATGTGCATACAACATGTCATCCAATATTTCTATTATTTGTTCATGCATATTTACTTTGTTGTTTATAACATGATGATGATGATGATGATAGGAATAGGCATGTGATTGTATGTGTGTGGTTGGTGTACTTGATGCGAGCGAGTATCAGGGGAGGTGTGATGAGAACGTCAATAAACGTTAACCTTTGGCGGGTCTCAGCACTTTAGCTCTATCTCTAACTCAAGTCTTGTGCATTAGCATCGTCGTATCGCCATTACTTTAGCAGAACTATTATGTCGTAGAGTATCAGGGGAGGTGGTCTCGGTCCTTGTAGTCTCTGACTCTACCGGGGGGCCTTAGCTCTATCTCTATGGACATTCTGAGGGATGCTGGGGTGAGGCCTTGGATACACTATTTGACATTAGGACTGGTTAGTTGCGAGCCCAGTTTGCAAGCCCTCGCCAGCAGGGGCTTACGTGTTGGTATGACACTATATAGCAATAAACGTTAACCTTTGTTATATAATGTTCATGATTAGGGTGGATGGAGACGACAATAAACGTTAACCTTTGGGCGGACTTCCACACCCTGTGTATAGAGGCGGGGTCAATGAACGTTAACCTTTGACCACCCAACCTTTCTATTGCGCATTGCAAACTTTAAACCAGACCAAATATATGAATTGATTGCATGCATATGTACGGTTGCATTGTTTTGTTTGCTCACTGAACCATGATGTGTGCTCACCCCTCGACGTCGAATATTTTTAGTTGATGATGCAGGTTTCACAGTTGAAGAATATATAAATGCTCCAGCGTACGGGAACGTAGCAGCGATGGAGGTTGAAGCTGAAGTGGATACACATGACTCCTCTTGCGAGTGCAACTCATGTGTATTCGATTAGATATTTTTCTAGTCTTCTTTATCTGGATTTATTAAAGACATGTATTTGATATTTATTTATGTCTCAGTTGATATAGAATAATTTGCTATTTAAATATTAATATCACAGTAGATTCTCAGTTCATTTTATTATAAGACTTCCGCTATTGTGTATTTATTCTGATTATAATTATGGATGTAAGGAGTTTAGATAACACGGATATAGCCTACTCGAGATCCTGGTTGAACCGTTGGTTTATTAGCGGTTCATCACACCATTCTGAATAGTGCGAAATTGGGGTGTGACACAGACAACTCTAGTAGAGTCCGTTTTAGGGGAGGTCATTGTATTTTTTTATTCCAAGAGGGTGCTTGGTTGTCAATTGGACAATATAAGGAAGGCCTATAAAAATTTCCCTAAAATGTTAGTGCAAGCTTTTTATACTCCAAAGGGTGCTTGGTTGTCAATTTGGCAATACAAGGAAGGTCTATAAAAATTTCTCTAAAATGTTAATGCAAGCCTTTTTTTTTTCTTCAGAGGGTGCTTGTTTTCAATCGAGCAATACAAGGAAGGTCTATAAAAATTTCCCTAAAATGTCAATGCAAGTTTTTTTTTTTTCCAAGAGTGCTTGGTTGTCAATTGGACAATACAGGGAAGGTCTATAAAAGTTTCCCTAAAATGTTAAAGCAAGATTTTTATTCTAGAGGGTGCTTGGTTGTCGATCGAGCAATACAAGGAATGTCACACCCCAATTCCGTACTATTCAGAATGGTGTGATGAACAGCTAATTAACCAACGGTTCAACCAGGATCTCGAATAGGCTGTGTCCGTTAGCTTAAACCACATCCACAACAATAATCAGAGTAAATACACAATAGCGGAAGTCTTTATACTAATGAACTGATAGTCTAACAATTATAAAATAATAAATTATCCAATTATTCTCTATTGACTAAGACATAAAATAAAATATTTAATCAATTACATCGTCTTTATAAATTGAATAACATTCTAATAAAAAACACAAGAGTTGCACTCGCATGACGAATCATGCGACTCCACCATAACTTCAGCGTCCATCACCGCCGCATGTCCATATATAAGAGCATTCATGTATTCTTCAATCGTGGTACCTGCATCATCAACTAAAAGCATTCGACGTCGAAAGGGTGAGCACACATCACGGCTCAGTGAGCAAACAAAACAATGCAACAAACATATGCATGCATACAATTCATATCTTTGGTCTGGTTCATAAGTTTGCAATGTGTTATAGAGAGGATAGGTGACCGTCACACCTCTATACACAAATGTGTGAAACCGCCCAACAGATCAAACACCATTGCCGCCCCCACATGCACCCACCATGGAATAGAGATAGAGTTAAAGTGTCCGGATCAAAGACCGCATAATACTTCCCTTGATGCCCTACCCATACCAACACGTAAGCCCTTGTTGGCGAGAGCTTACAAACTGGGCTCGCAACTAACCAATCCTCATGTCAAATAGTGTATCCAAGGCCTCACCCCATCCCTCAATACGTCCATAGAGATAGAGCTAAGGTCCCCCGACAGAGTCAGAGACTACACGGTCCGAGACCACCTCCCTTAATGCCCTACGATGTAATAGTTCTGCTAAAGTAATGACGATACGACGATGTCAGTGGACAAGACTTGAGTAGAGATAGGGCTAAAATATCCGGATCAAACACCGCATAACACTTCCCCTGATGTCCCACTCGCACCAAGTACACCAACCACACACAAACATTCACATGCCTATTCTTAGCATCATCATCATCATGCTGTAAATAACTGAATTAAATATGCATGAACAGTAGTAACAGGAATAATAGATGACATGTGATATGCACATTACAATCATACAATCATAGAATCATTCATGGTGTTGGACTCAATAAATAAAACAGTTTATTATTAGTCGATTAGTTTAGGTCTTATTCCCTCACCTTTGATTGAGTGTAGATCATCGTTCAAACTTTATGAATCACTTTTAAATCACTAGAAAGGCCTAATAAGTCGATAGATTTTAATTAGAATTAATTCCAATAAATTTAGACTAGCAGAAATCATAGGGTCGCAGGTAGGGTAGCACTTAGGGTCGGTTACCAATCGACCCTAGGGGTAGGGTCGGACGTGGGGTCGGTTATCAATCGACCCTATGTGCGAGCACACCCTCCTGGGACTTCCCGAGGGCATGTGATCGATCATGTGATCTTGTAGGTCCATTATAAGATTGTTCTATGGCTCATAACTATGATTTTTACACACTTTCCATTGCCTATGATAATTACTTTCATGGATTCCTTTGGAACTTGTCCATGGATGGATGATTTGGGTTTCTCCTAATCCTAACTTCATCATGTTCTATTATAGGCTCTTAATTTATGAAGGGACTTAGATTCATACCTGAAGTTGGCTGAGATTCAGAGGTTTCTCTGAACTTCCTCCTCTTCTTTAGCCTTTTCTTCAATTTTCCTTCTCTTCTTCTTTTCCTTCTCTTTCTCTTTTCCCACTTTCAATTAGGGTTCTAAAAGGAATGAAAGAGGCTAAGGGACGTCCTATTTATAGAGGAAAACCCTCCAAAACAAGTCCTATTGAGTTTAGGAAAGAACCCCTTGGAATTAGGAAAGTTTTCTAATTTACGGTTTATATTTGAAAACGTAGGGTCAGACGTAGGGTCGCAGGATCCGTCGACCCTACGTTTTTCTAGTCATGTGACCCTATGACTAGAAAATCATAGGTTGGACTTCTGTTGAGGTGGGGTCGACCCTACCTGTTTAGGCATGTGACCCTACCCTCATATTTACTATTTTTGGGTCAAACTCATACTTGGTCTTGTGATTTCCTTCACGCACTTGGTCCACTTGGCTCGACCGTGATAGGTAGACCTGGGACAAGGTGGTAAGACCGGTTAGTTCGATATGGGTGTTACAAGGAAGGTATATAAAAATTTCCCTAAAATGTTAATGCAAGTTTTTTTCTCCAGAGGGTGCTTGGTTGTCAATCGGGCAATACAAGGAAGACCTATGCAAATTTCCCTAAAATGTTAATGTAAGCATTTTATTCTGGAGGGTGCTTGCTTGTCAATCGGGTATTAAAGGGAAGGTCTATAAAAAATTCCCTAAAATATTAATGCAAGTTTTTTATTCAAGAGGATGCTTGGTTGTCAATCCGGCAATACAAGGAAAGTCTATACAAATTTCCTTAAAATGTTAATGCAAGCTTTTTATTTTTGGGGGGGTTTTTTTTTTTTATTTGAAAAAGATGGGAATATTTAATTTTTTTTAATTTAAAAATTTTTTGTTTTTTTTTTTTTGGGGGGTTTTTTTTGGGTGGGGGGGGGGGGGGGTTTTTTTTTTTTTTTTTTTTTTTTTAAAATTTTTTTTGATGGGGGAGGGGGGTGGAAGGGGGGGGGGGGGGGGGGGGGGTTTAATTTTTTTAAAAAAAAAAAAAAAAAAGGGTGGAGGGGGGGGGGGGGGGGGGGATCGGGTGGTTTTAAATTTTTAAATTTTAAAAAAAAAATTTTTTTTTTTTGTTTTTTTTGGTTGGGGGGGTTTTATGGGGGTTTGTAGAGGTGATTTTAAAGCTTGGAAAAGTATTTTATAGCAAACTAAGGTGAGGAACCTTAACTCCAAACTAAATCGATTAATAATAAACTGTTTTCTAATTGTTGAGTCCTATGCCATGTTTGATTCTATGCAAATATGTTTGTAATGTGCATAGTAGCGAGTCAGGTTGCAAGCCCTCGCTAACGAGGGGCTTACGTGTTGGTATAGCATTATATAGCAATAAACGTTAACCTTTGTTGTATAATGTTATGGTAGGGTGGATGGGGACGACGATAAGCGTTAACCTTCGGGCGGACTTCCACACCCCGTGTATAGAGGCGGTGTCAATAAACGTTAACCTTTGACCATCCAACCTTTCTATTGCGCATTGCAAACTATAAACCGGACCAAAGAGATAAATGAATGTGCATGCATATGTAATGTTGCATTGTTTTGGCTACTCACGAGCCGTGTTGTGTGCTCACCCCTCGACGTCGAATATTTTAGTTGATGATGCAAGGTTACATAGTTGAAGACTATATGAATGCTTCTACGAGGGACGATAAGCGGCGATGGCCGGAGTCGAAGATGATACACACGACTCCTCTTGCGAGTGCAACCTCGTGTGTATTTGACTAGATATTTTTATAGATTTTTTATTGGATTTATAAGACATGTATTTGGTAATTAAATATTTATGTCTCGATTAAACACGAATAATTTGCTATTATTTATGGATATCATTTTAGTTCTCGATTCATTTATTTATAAGACTTCCACTATTGTGTATTTACTCCGATTATGATGGTGAGTGTATGAAGGTTCGTGTAACGCGAGGATAGCTTATTTGAGATCTCGGGTGCGTTGGTTATTTAGCGGTTCATCACACCATTCTGAAATGTGCGGAATTGGGGTGTGACAGTCAATCTGGCAATACAGGGAACGTCTATAGATATTCCCCTAAAATGTTAATGCAAGCCTTTTATTCCGAGGGTGCTTGAGGGTGCTTGCTTGTCAATCGGGTAATCAAGAGAAGGTCTATAAAATTTTCCCTAAATATTAATGCAAAATTTTTATTCCAGAGGGTGCTTGGTTGCCAATCCAGCAATACAAGGTAGGTCTATAAAAATTTCCCTAAAATATTAATGCAAGTTTTTTTATTCCAAATGATGCTTGGTTGTCAATACGACAATACTAAGAAGGTCTATAAAAATTTCCCTAAAATGTTAATGCAAACTTTTTATTCCAAAAGGTGCTTGGTTGTCAATTAGGTAATACAACGAAGGTCTATAAAAATTTCCCTAAAATATTAATGCAAGTTTTGTATTCCATTGAGTGCTTGGTTGTTAATACAGGGAAAGACTATAAAAATTTCCTTGAAATGTTAATGCATGCCTTTTATTCCATAGGGTGTTTGGTTGTCAATTAAGCAATACATGGAAGATCTATAAAAATTTCCCTAAAATGTTAATGCAAGTTTTTTATTCCAAAGAGTGCTTGGTTGTTAATTGGGCAATACAAGGGAAAGACTATAAAAATTTTCCTAATATGTTAATGCATGATTTTTATTCCAAAAGGTGTTTGGTTGTAAATTAGGCAATACAATGAAGGTCTATAAAAATTTTCCTAAAATATTAATGTAAGTTTTTATTCCAGAGAGTGCTTGGCAGTCAATCGGGCAATACAGGGAAGGACTATAAAATTTTTCCTAAAATGTTAATGGAAGTCTTTTATTCCAAAGGGTGCTTGGTTGTCAATCAAGCAATATAAGGAAGGTCTATACAATTTTCCCTAAAATGTTAATACAAGCTTTTTATTCTAGAGGGTGTTTGCTTGTCAATCGGGTAATACAATGAGGGTGTTTGACTGTCAATCAAGCAATACAAAGAAGGTCTATAAAAATTTCTTTAAAATGTTAATGCAAGTTTTTTATTCTTGAAGGTTGCTAAATTGTAATTACCCAAAAAGAAGTGATTAATTAACAATCACACAATAGAGGAGGGTCTATAAAAATTTTCCTAAAATATTGAGACAAGTTTTTTATCCTAGAAGGTGCTTGCTTGTCAATTGGGCAATACAGGGAGGGTTTATAAAAATTTCCCCAAAATGTTAATGCAGGCTTTCGGTATCTGGTCTCAGTCTCCACTCTCGACGACTGCTTAAATGTACGCTTGATAACATTCATTCTCTAATTTCCTTCCCGTTAGCTCATCTGTTGACTTTCGTTTTCTGTTCCTGCAGCTTCAGAGTGAGAGAGAAAGAGAGAAAGAGAGAAAGAGAGGGAATATGGCTTTGTCCTTTGGTTCTTCTCTTGTTCATTGTCACTCTTTGTCGGCTTCTAGATATCCTGGAGTGCTTCCATCTTTATCTGGAAACAATGGAAGAACAGTCGTTTCGTTTTCCTCTTCAGTTCGAGGTGATTCTCGGCCCAATTGAACTCTCATTTTGTTTTCCCGACCTCTCTTTACCCTGCAAAGAGTTTTCTCACTGGTGTGCACAAATTTGTGCTGGTTCCTGTTTTGATTCATTTAGGTTCTCCCTCCGGTTTAGCAATTGAGAGAAAGGGTTCTTCGTTCGCACAGACAGCGGCTGTCCGACATTTAATTGGATCCTTGACAAGAACCGAGGGTCATCGCTTTGCTGTGGTGAGTTCTCCCTTTGGGTTTTAGTTATCTCTGTGAATCGGCTAGGTGATTTGCAAATTTAAGTCTCGAACGTCAAGAAAGAAATCAGGGACAATTTTTTAAACTAAAAATATAGACTTTCAGGGCTTAGTTCCTGTTTGCTACTTCTTGGACTCTTCCTCCTACTTAGTTTATGATTCGGAACTGCTCCTGCGACAATGTCATTTGGGTTATGATTGGATTCTATTCTCGTCTGGTTGCTTTTCTTATGGGAGCATCATCCATTGAGAGTTGTGCTCCATTTGTTCGTATGGGGAATAATCCCACGTCAGCTAAATCTGGTTTCTTGGATGACTTCATATAACAGTTGGGACTCTCTACCAAATAGCTTAAGCTTCTGGGTCGGATACTTCGATAGTTAGCATTTGTACTTCCTATTTTTCTTTTTCTTTGACTTTTATTTAATATAGTTATAAATGCATCATGGATCTTTGGTTCATACTTGATACATAAACCAGGTTGTATAGAAGTCTTAGCTTGATGTGAGGTTGTAGTTATACTTGATACATAAATCAGGTTGTTTCATAGAAAGGAAAATCTTCATATTGATCCTTATTTCAAAAAATATTCTCCAAGCTGATGTCCTGTATTGACCATGCCTTGTTTCATTTGAGATTTTATATGGCTCCAGGTAGAGCAGAAGGTAGACCAAGATTTGCATACCTGATCCCTTGTAGTGGGAATTAGGTTCTATTGTGAATTTTGAGTTTGCACAGTTGTTTGCCCAGGACGGGGTTTTGCTTACTCAACCCCACCTTCTGTTTCTGTATCTTTCTATTCGTAATACTTTCTAGAGGAATCCTAAATCATTTTTAGTTATTCAGCTGTTTTATCATTGTCTGCTCAATTTTACAATGAGTTTCTTTTGGCTTATGTCTCAAAGGTTGTGGCACGCTTTAATGAGGTTGTGACAAGACTACTGCTGGCGGGAGCTTTGGAGACTTTTGAGAGATATTCAGTTAAAGAAGAAGACATTGATGTATGTGGTTGGCTTTGAAACTTTAACCGTCAAGTAACTTCTGTTTCAAGATTTTTTTTTGTAGATAAATGTGATCTGCTGGACAAATTTTACAGGGAAGACTATGCTCTAAAAGTAAATGAATGAGTTTAATGGTGTGTTCTCTTGGATGCTATTTTTACTATTTTGCCCACCTATCCTGCTGATATAAATAACAGTTTTATTAAAGTAGCAAAAAAAACTGCAACAAAAGTAGGACGTCCTAGTGCATGAGGCTCCACTACTGTAGGATCTGAGGAGGGGCAGAATGTATGCAGCCTTACTCCCACAATGCGGAGAGGTTGTTTCTGTGTTTCAAATCTGTGACCACCAGGTTGTAATATGACAACCTTGCCATCACACCAAGGCTCGCCCTATATACAACTGCAACGAAAGTAACAAAAGCAAATCAAACTCTAAAGTACAAAACATCAAAGCTCCTGTCAGATTGTCACTCAACTGTGGGCTATGGATTGATATGTAAACTACAAAGAGTCCCTTTTTGGCACCATCCATAGTCAGCTCATTGACCAAAAATATTGTGGATCTTTTTTTTATTGGGCCCAAAAAGATTTATTGAGGCAGAAAAGACAGCCCCAACCTACTGTACAAGGGCAACCAAAAAGGGGCTGTGCAAGAACCAGAAATAAATCTGCTTAAAGTACAATT
Organism: Protea cynaroides; assembly: GCA_028583415.1. NCBI lineage: Eukaryota > Viridiplantae > Streptophyta > Magnoliopsida > Proteales > Proteaceae > Protea > Protea cynaroides. Next base: position 38,256 of record JAMYWD010000018.1, read on the forward strand.
ACACAAATAAGTCGACTGTTTTGATCTCTGAAATACTACACTTGTGACTTCTTATGATGAAGAGCTTTCCAGCATACAGAATCCTTAGATGTGGAGAGAACCTTATATGAAGGGACATCATAGCTATCAAAAACCCTTTCATTTCTTTCTCTCCACATATCCAAACTACAGCCCTTGGAATTAGCAGCCACAGCTTCCTGTCCTTAGCTTAAAGAATATGAGAATGCCAAATATTGAAGAAATAAAATGGTCTATATGTTGGATACACTGCACTGCTGTAGATCTTTTAAATTCAGCAGATATCCACTTCACTAATCACAAGAATATAACAGTGCCAGGAATCTATCTTCTGCTCAAAAACAAAAGAAACATTAGGAAGCACATGTTCTCTAGAAATGAGGCAATTAATTTTAAAATACTATCTTTGAAATCAGTCCACATGGCAGACTAACTTTTGGTGGGGGTTTCCTTTTGCCAAAACCTGCTATTAATTGAGGTCCACTTGTTCCTGGAGCATAATAGCTTTTAGAGTTTCAGTTGAGCCTTACTAGATGAACCTGAGCTGTCCAGCTTTCAGATCCTTCTGTCATTAGTCTGCTGGCTAAACTGCAATGACTCTAGCAAACCCAATAGAGCATCATACTGAGATTATCTCCCAAACACAGAGAATTCAGGGGGCTTGAGATCTGGCATTACCTTGCCAAATAGATCTTTGCCTGTCTTCCTTATCACAAATGGCTTCAAAAGTAGTAGGAAACCCACTCTAACAGCTTGATCTTTGCTCCAAATATCATTGAAGAAACTTGTATGCACCCATTTACGACCGTCTATTTATCATCTTGGAGAAAAGTAGCTCTGTTATTTATCATTCCCCTCCAAGGGGCCAGGTAATAGGAAGAAGTCACAGGCATAGTTTTCCATCTGTTTTAATCCATATTTTGATGCAATAACACTACCTCAAAGACTAGGTACTTTGCCAAATGCTAGAGCCCCTTGGATAGCCATTTTTCATGTTTTTGACCTTGATCTTTGTGGAGATCACAATGGCATAGAAGCTTGAGAGTAAGCTTTGATCTTTTGATGGGTTGTAGACATCGATTGCTTGTTTGCATAGAAGCTTGAGAGTAAGCTTTGATCTTTTGATGGGTTGTAGACATCGATTGCTTGTTTGCAATATTTAGCTCAAGAGATTTTTTTTTTGTGTATAGTAAATAGTGATTTCAAATCCTCATAATTGAGGCCTTAAATAGGCTCATTTAAAGGCCTTAGTGGTTTGTTAAGACTCACTCCAACGGATCTATTTTTTGTCCTGCTGGTCGATTTTCCAGTCGACCAATCCAAATATGGGCATTGGAAAAACTAGCCATTATTTGACTGTTGGAAGGATATTGTCATCCGGTCTATATTCGGTCTACTGGTTTACCTTCGGTATGCTCTGTTTTTCATCTGAACTCTTTGCCGGTCGATGTCTGGTCGACCAGTTCACTCCGGTCGATTTCAGTCATATCTGTTAATGCACTTCACTATATCCGGACGGATGCTGGTCGATTTGCTGGTCGACCAGTGGCACTTAACATTGTTTTTTTTGCTTTCCTTGGTCTTTTTTCAAGCCGATTTTCTTAGGCTTTTGAACCAGTCTTAAACCAGCTATGTAGAGTCATGTTGGGTGACAAATTGACATCTCCTAGGGTCAATCTAGTGCATGAGATGCATGATGTACAATGATACTTCCATGCTTGTGCAAGACTGCAAGTGTGCTAGCTTAGGTCTAATTTTACGAGTAGCTTAGGCTGATTACAATGTCTTCATCCTCTTTAAGTTTTCAATCTTCATATTTTGATCTTCAAACTTTGATCTTGAAGCTTGAGCAATTTTGGTTTTCAAGCTTGAATTGCCATTTTTAATCTTGATCTTGAAGTCTTGGTGATGCAGTAGCAGTGTCATGGATGGATCGACACGAGCCAATTTGGCTACCCAAACCAAACCTGAACCGGCTCAAACCCAAACCAACCTTTTGGTCTGGAAAGGGGTGATAGATGATTAATTATAATAGGAAGTTTCAATATTAGATTTAGGAAGTTTCAATATTAGATTTCATTATCTATTATTTCTGTTTTGAGTAAGGATTTCATTACATAGATACAATATGTAGTTTTTAAACTTATGTCAATTAGTTTAGGAAAGTTTTACTTTTAAATAGAACATGTATTAGGTTTTTATTTACAGATTAGAAGATTTGAAGAAGAATAGAATGAATTGATATTCAGTTGATTGCCTACGGGCAGAAGTGAAGCTTGTGTGCTCTTCAGTCTCTCTCTCTCTCCCTCCTTCATCTCTGTGAACTAGAACAGACCCACTTCCTTGGTCTGTTCCCCTCTTATTCCTCTCTTCCTAACCCTTTTCCTCTCTTGTTAAGCCCTCCCCTGTTCTGGGCGGTAATACCAGCCCCAATAGAAGCCCTCGATCTCTCTCTTCTCTCTTCCTAGCACTCCCAAGTTCTGGCTGAGACCTTCTCTCTCATAAACGACCAGAATCCCTCCAAACACAGGACCCGAAATCTGTTTTACATTAAGAATAATACTTGCAACTATATGCTGTTCTTCTCTTCCCGCCAGGAACTGTTTTAGACACTTTGTCCATCAGTTCTCGTTGCTGGTTCTTGGTATTGTTGTGTGGATTCAATAGGCCGGTGATTAGGATTCTACCCCTGAAATTTCAGACCCATTGGAGCTATATTGAAGGAGCTCTCCTCTTCCATTCGAATCTGGCTTCCGCCTCCTGTGCCTATCGTGAGTTAGAAGAAGAAGGTTAGTTCTTCAAAATTACAAGTAAACCCCTGGTTTCAGAAATATTCCCAATCAATCCTTCTTATTTGTTCTTTTCCAAAACTATCCTTAACTTAAAGTTTCAGTCCCAATGCAATCCTAAGGTCTGTTTGTTTCATCCATAGTTATAAAGTTTTGGTTAATTACGAAATTGCCATTACTGGTTGAGTTTTGAGTTTATTTACAATTCTGCCACTGTTTATTGAATCAAGCTTCCATATTATTTGGGTGGGTCCACAACGGATCTAATTAGGGTTTTCTCAACCCGGATCCCGCATCAATTGGTATCAGAGCGAATATCCTGCAGTCATGGTGAGTAACAATGAGCTCCTAGTACGTGTTAACGCCGACAAAGAGGAAACTAACACGGCCATTGGTGGTATATCAAACCGACTTGATGGGATAGATGCTTCTATTTTAATTTTTCAGGATATGATGGCAAAAATGCAGATGTCAATTGACTTATTGTCACAAACTATAAAAGGTAAGAGTCCCATACTTGGAGATTTTTCCAACTCCGTCTCATATGTTCCACCTCCCAATGCATCCCCACCACCATCACCATCACGACACGTACCACCACCACCACTACCAACATATGGAGTTGGTCGACATGGAGAAATTTTTGGTGCTGACAAAGGAGCACGACTGGATGTGCTTGATTTTAATGGAGACCAAAATCCTGAGGAATATCTTGACTGGATCCATAGCTTGGAGATATTTTCCAAATGGTACGGATTGTCCGAGCCTAGGAAATTGATGTTTGCAGAAGCTAAATTGAAGGGCACGGCACGAGTTTGTTGGATTAAATATCAGAAACAAATTCAAACTCGCGGCATTGGTGAAATAAATACTTGGGCTGAGATGTATGCAGCAATGAACCGGCGGTTCCTACCTCTTGATTACAAACAACGGACGCATCTCAAGTTTACTCAATTACGGCAAGACAATATGACTGTTGAAGAATATGTGACCCGATTCTATTATTTGGCTACCTGATCTGATTTTGATTGGGATGAAGATGTTTTGGTCGCACAATTTTGTAATGGTTTGCACCCACAAATTAGTGCTTCCTTGGCTTCCAATAGGTTACATACAATGGAGGACGCTGTCCAAGTGGCATATCAGGTAGAGGAAAATTTAAAACGGCCATACAATCGGAGAAGCTTTCCAGAGACGTTCTCTAAAGATAACAATTTTGTCAAGCAAGCTCCACCACCAGAGAAGTCTTTTAGCAAGCCCCAAGAAAGTGGTTCTAGTATGGCATCTTCACGGCCGACCCATCCATATTTTCCGCCTCGGCATAGTTATGATAGACCTCCTTCAAAACCGAGGGTTGAGATCCAATGTTACACCTGTAAGGGTTTCGGTCACTTTGCTTCCCATTGCCCAAATCGCTCTATTGCTTTTGCCGATAAAGAAGAACTCATGGCTACTGCCACAGAGGAGCAACGTAAGAATGAGATCGTATACTTGGCAGCCGAGCACGATAGTGATGATAGCGACAATGATGTGGATCAGTTGCACCAGCCTTTTATGGTCCTTCGCCCTCTCTTGGCTACACAAATACCTGAAGAGGATGATTGGCGACGCGACAATATTTTCCAGACACAGGTACGATGCAACGGTTCCCTATGCACCATGATTATTGACGGCGGTAGTTGCACCAATGCAGTCTCTGAAGATATGGTTAAGAAGTTGGGTTTGAAGACAGAGCCCCATCCGCATCCCTACAAGGTTGGATGGATAAATAACAATAATCTTAAGGTTCATGAGCGGTGCTTGGTCACGTATTCCATCGGCGGATTGATCGACACTGTTCGATGTGATGTGTTACCCCTCAAGATCTGTCACCTTCTCCTTGGTCGTCATTGGATGTTTGACAAGAAGGTTCAGCATGATGGGTACGAGAATACGTACACCTTCAAATTCGGTGGGCTCGATATGCAACTTCTTCCGGCAAAACACCTTCCCGCCATCAAGCTTAAGAAGAATGCTAACTCGCTCCTCCTCCAACGCATTCCATCTGATGGTCTTCTTGGTCCTTATCCAGACTCGACGGAGTTGAGTTCTTTTGAGAAGCGGAGAGTTGATGCAGTAGCAGTGTCATGGATGGATCGACACGAGCCAATTTGGCTACCCAAGCCAAACCTGATCCGGCTCAAACCCAAACCAACCTTTTGGTCTGGAAAGGGGTGGTAGATGATTAATTATAATAGGAAGTTTCAATATTAGATTTAGGAAGTTTCAATATTAGATTTCATTATCTATTATTTCTGTTTTGAGTAAGGATTTCATTCCATAGATACAATATGTAGTTTTTAAACTTATGTCAATTAGTTTAGGAAAGTTTTACCTTTAAATAGAACATGTATTAGGTTTTTATTTACAGATTAGAAGATTTGAAGAAGAATAGAATGAATTGATATTCAGTTGATTGCCTACGGGCATAAGTGAAGCTTGTGTGCTCTTCAGTCTCTCTCTCTCCCTCCTTCATCTCTGTGAACTAGAACAGACCCACTTCCTTGGCCTGTTCCCCTCTAATTCCTTCCTTCCTAATCCTTTTCCTCTCTCGTTAAGCCCTCCCCTGTTCTGGGAGGTAATACCAGCCCCAATAGAAGCCCTCGATCTCTCTCTTCTCTCTTCCTAGCACTCCCAAGTTCTGGCTGAGACCTTCTCTCTCATAAACGACCAGAATCCCTCCAAACACAGGACTCAAAATCTGTTTTACATTAAGAATAATACTTGCAACTATATGCTGTTCTTCTCTTCCCGCCAGGAACTGTTTCAGACACTTTGTCCATCAGTTCTCGTTGCTGGTTCTTGGTATTGTTGTGTGGATTCAATAGGCCGGTGGATTAGGATTCTACCCCTGAAATTTCAGACCCATTGGAGCTATATTGAAGGAGCTCTCCTCTTCCATTCGAATCTGGCTTCCGCCTCCTGTGCCTATCGTGAGTTAGAAGACGAAGGTTAGTTCTTCAAAATTACAAGTAAACCCCTGGTTTCAGAAATATTCCCAATCAATCCTTCTTATTTGTTCTTTTCCAAAACTATCCTTAACTTAAAGTTTCAGTCCCAATGCAATCCTAAGATCTGTTTGTTTCATCCATAGTTATAAAGTTTTGGTTAATTATGAAATTGCCATTACTGGTTGAGTTTTGAGTTTATTTACAATTCTGCCACTGTTTATTGAATCAAGCTTCCATATTATTTGGGTGGGTCCACAACGGATCTAATTAGGGCTTTCTCAACCCGGATCCCGCATCACTTGGACAATCTTGACTTTTCTTAGACTTTGGTTCATACTTTGAATTGTTCTTCAAACTTGTGATTTGGACTTCTCTTGGTCAGTTGGTCCTTCATCAACTTGTTGACTTAGTCTTCAATGATTGCCATGACTTCACTTATATTGTTGAAGTGTGATTTTGGCTTGAGAAGATTTGATACTAGGCAAGTAAACTCAGGAAGATGTTAAAGCATCTTTATATGTTTGTTATCATCATAACCTGCAATCAAGGTTCATCTAGGGATGTGGTATTTTCCCATCAGGGAGGTTCAATAACTAATCATCAAGGTGGGTGTTTGTGATTTCCCTTCAAAGTTACAACTTCACACCCTGGTGCAGAACAAGATGAAGGCATGTTCCAATTCATTAAAGTTCAGCATATGAAACATATTCTTCACATCCTCATTCTTCTGCTCTCATCTTACTCTCTGATTCGAACCTTAATCTCTGTTTTGCCCTGATTTCCATTATTCTAGTTGCTGTATAAATAAAAAAAAAAAAAAATCTGTTTTAAGATTTAATACATAGAAATGTGATCTAAGTTGATTATCAGCCAAAAAATCCCCCCCCCCCCCCCCAAAACCCGAAGAAAGGAGAAAGAAAAGTTGATTGACTTAATGTTTCTTTCCTTTTTTTTTTGGGGGGGGGGGGGGTGGGCTCTGTATAAATCCGAATATTCCTTGCAAACTTATTTAACATACCTTTATCTTCTCGCCCTGGCCCTGGCAGAGGAGACCATTATAACTTTCCCTTACGAAAGGTTTTAAGTATCGCTCGATACTGAACCAATACGTATCGGTATCGGAAGGTGTCGATATGATACGGTACTGATATAATACTTATAAAAAAAACTGTATCTTCCTTGTATTGCCTGATATGGGATCAATGTAGGTAAGATATACTCGAAACAATTCCTTAAAACTTGTGAAACAGAAACTGTGAGTGGGATATGAAACCAAAAGCAACCGAGGGCCTTAGAAACTTGTTTTTCTCTTCGATCTGACTTAGAGGAAATCATCTAACATAAAAATGACCCTAATCTTCACCATTTGAACAAGTTGTGGGGATTTACATTGCTCAATTCATGGATCGAAACAGATTTAGTTGATAAGATTTAAGTTGTAGATCTCTCTCTCTCCTTGTTTTTTTTTTTTTTGGTGGTTCAAATCTATTTTATCGTGCTTTTAATTCCATGTTATGTATCACTGGAGTTGGTAAAAATGACTCAAATCCTTGCATCAAATTGATATATATTTTCATACTGCATGATAAGGTATTTTATGCTTCAAAACTGTCTTTTGCATATAAATTAAGCATTTCCATGCATATCTTTAGCATATCTTACTTCTCCCTGATATGATACGATACGTCTCTTAAAACCACTCTTTTAATACGATACCCGATACTAATGCTTTAAGCTTTGACCTTGGCTCTTCTTCCAGATTCCTAGCTTTCAGAATTTACATCAGCCAGTTATTCTTATTTCTGTAAATTATTGTGGTCATTTGTACAGTTTACTCCCACAGCATAGTCAATACAATTTCAGGTTACAAACATGAGATTTGTCAAAATTGAATTACCATGCTATTATATGCCTAAGATGTCTTGTATCATTTGAGTAGTTGGATAATTTAAATTTGGGATCCAACAATGTGATGGAAAACACAAAAGCTTGAGTCAGGTATCAGTCTTACTTTCTATGAGCACTTTTTAATGCAGATGTTGTCGTTTTCTCTTTCCATCAGGTTGTATGGGTTCCTGGTAGCTTTGAAATTCCTGTTGCAGCAACAAGGCTTGGGAAGTCAGGAAAATATCAAGCTATTTTGTGTATTGGAGCTGTGGTATATTTCCTCTTCACTTTATAGATTGTCCTTTGGGATTCTATGCTGTAATAGTATAATATCACAATCATTCATTTCAAGTTCATGTGGTCAATACTGGACATTTCCTCTGATGGATAAAGGGGAAAATGTTTCTTATAAATACGGAGAGTACAAAAGGAGATATAAAAACAAGAGTCATGGAAAGATGGATAAACTTGAATTCATTAGAACTCCCAAAATACTTCCAAAATGATCTTTTGACGTGGCAAAATTTCTTCATGAATTTAAAAAAATAATATAGCTTCTATAAATACCTACTACCAAAACAAGTCTTACATATGATAGAACCCTAACTATACACTCAAATAATCCAAAATAGTATCTTCCTATGCAGCACCATATCCTGTTCGTCGATTGACTATAACTTGTTAGAAACACATCCAAATTACTGGACTTGGACTTGTTATAAAAGTAATCAAAATATTGCTTCTAATGATGTCAATATCAAGGTGTTTATACAAGTTTTAGCATGAAACCCTAGGTCACAATTAACAAAATATTGGTTAATGGAACATGGATCTTGATTTCGTGCTTGGTAGCCATCATAACTGACATGTTCCTTATGTACCTTAACAGTTGGTATCCACTATCCATGTTGTGTACCTCCTGGTTAACACATGATTGGTAAGTGCTGTCACAGCCCATTCTGGAGAATCGGGCGTGATATCCGGGTCAACCCTTGTGGCATCCGAATACATCCAAGATTGTTACCACAATGATTACAAACAAATCCCATAGTCTACACATACAATATCCACAATAATCTAGAAGCAATAATAAAATAAGCGGAAGCGTTTAATATAGAAAAATGCATCTAAGTGATACCGTATCCCATACTATGTATCATATTCTCTGTTACAAACCATTGTTCTTCTCAAAATGCTATCACATTATCCATATATAAATACCCAAAATAAAAAGAGTAAATCTGTTACATTGTTCATGATAGACCTCTTTGTCTATCATAAAAAAGAATTAGAGTAAATCAGTTACATTGTTTATGATAGACCTTTTTGTCTACCATCAAAATGAATCATAATAGTCAAGAGTGTATCAGAGAAGGGAGAAAGTAAGGGGAGGACTACATCATGCTTAGACGGAGTCGCTGCAGGTGCAGCCCTCGCCGTGCTCTCTACCAACATCATTAGGGCCAGTAGTCATACTAGCCAAGGGAGACTCCATAAAATCAACAATCGATAAGTTACTTGCAAAAGGATTTGAAAAATAGTGTCGACACGAGGGTGAGCTCATATCTTAGCTCAGTGAGAAATCTAGTATCACATGCAATGCACATACAACAATCCATGAGATGAATGCAATTTATTTTATGTTAGGTCTTAGGTTTGTGTTTCTACATCCTGGGCAAATGTAGAAGTTTAATACACAACCCTGGGCCGTTAGACCGCTTCTACAAGCTAACTCCCCCCTTGGGGACTCCCATCCTTACAGGGTTCATTGCCTCTACCATAGACCTCACATACGCCAACTACCGTACCCCCATACGTCACTAACTCCCCCTAGGGTCGTCCAACCTTCGGGAGTGCAAAGCTATGCCAGTATCTTTATCCCTAGTGGAGGGGCGTAGAAAACAAGGAATAACACCACCTATGTCTATTATGTTCATTCATTTCACTTTGGCTATCCCCCAGCAGAAGTCTTCGGATGCCCACTCCCACGGTTCACCATGGCCCTACTAGCATGTCGACATAACCATCGTGCTATCCACCAGCAGAGAACCCCAGCTACATTCCCATGGATCACCATGTCTACTACTAACTTGTTTACATTTCCAACGTGATCCATGTAACCGCACTCCCATGCGTCTCACGGACCACCATACATGGTTGCAATCCAACATGACTCATGCTCCTGCACTTCTATGTGTCGCCCAAGCCATCATACATGGTTGCATAATTTAGAAATAAAACTATGCTTTAGCGGCGAACCCCGGCTCCATCCCATGGATCACCATGCACCCGCTAGAGCCTAGCATCAACAACGTAACCTGTGTATTGTGTCCCACACGCCACACGTCCACCATATCCAAACAATCATACAATATTCATAGTTATAATTATCAAATGCATGCTCATACATAACATTCATGAAAAGAAAAACATACAATTAAATAACAACCTAACATGTTATTAAGAATGTAGGCATGTTATTAAATATATCCTATGTCTAAGGACTAGACCCCTCACCTGATTGCACAATAGGGTGCAACAGTAATATGAAGCCACACAGAAGGCTTCAGTAATCAACCTTGTTCAATACCTATTTAACATATAAGGGTTCATTAGATTGGTTTCATAGCTTTTAAATCAACATGGACAAGCCTTAAATGTCCATATACGGGTCCCACGGAAGGTCAGGAACCAAAAGAATGGTCTTCTTATTCATTACTAGGCTAAACAGTCAATACAGACTGAACCGGCAGATGGAACCGGTAGAGGGTTCCACCTGTACGTGAAACCGGTAAACACTTAAGAGTGTTTTCCAAGTAGATTGCACCAGAAGAATGAGCGGATAATTGTGCATCCGGCCGGTCATTCGGTATACACACTGTTAGGAACTTGAGATTCCAGTAGGTTTTTCGGAAGCATTGTCGGGTGGTCATCCATCCGGCATTGGCTCAGCTTAAAATTAAGTTTGAGCGAAGGATCCGAACTAAACGGATCCACCGGGAGCCGGTCAAACGGCTAAGGCTAAGGCGGAAGTACGTGCCTCCAGTTCAAGGCTCTGGTTAGTTCATTATCAATTAGCCAAGGCCCTGGTGGTATTATGGTATGGGCTAACCGGAAGAACAAACATGATTGTCCTGCCGGTACGTGCTTCCGGTTCAGACCCAGAAACTAGGTCACGAACGGAGCTTTGTTTCCAAGCTTGGAAACTTGGTTCTCATCCTTGGTATTCCCATTTTAGTTGGTGGGAAACTCATTCCCACCATTAATATATACAATGGAAATGGCTCCATTGGCTCCCTTAATGGAGTTCGTGAGCAAACCCTAGATCTAGGTCACCATTAAGGGAAACTCCATTGATGAAGCTTCAACCACCAAGACTCCATGCACTTATTTTCCAAAGGAGAGAGGAAAGGAAGGAAACCTTACCTCATTAACTTTCCCAATGGTGTTGGGTGAGATTTCCAGGTCATTAATGGTGGTCACCATTAATGGTGCTCAACCACCATGGCTATGGCCATTAATGCAAGGAAGGAGGAACTAAGGGTTCTTACCTCCCAGGAAATGGCCAAGGCTTGGAGCTTGGTCTTCTAGCTTTCCATCTCTTCTTCTTCTTCCCCTCTATTATCTCTCAATCTCCCACGGTCCAAGAAGAGAGAAAGGAGGGCTTGATCCCCCTTTTATAGAGAATCGGGGAGAGAGAATGAGTCTGTCCCGAGTTCAACCGGCTGAACTCAACCGGATGAACGTGACACTGGTACATTCTGCCGCTTGGGCTAAGACACAGCTAATTGACCATCTCTTTGGCCCGAATGCTTTGGGATGCATGTCCTACCCATCCCAAGCCTACTAGGACACTCTATAACACCAACTACAAGTAATGGAGACTCACCTAAGGTTTGGATACCATCATCGGGTCCACATCAGGTACTCCATCAGTCGATGTGTTGAGACCTGACACAAGAGGAATCCGGGTTAGTAAAGGGATTCCGGGTGCGGTCGCACATGTGCATTACTTTCAGTTATATTATTGTATATTGTTCTGCATTCATGATTTGATGTCAAAACCAAACAACAAAGGACTGGTTGACATGCAGTGTGTGATAACAAGTCATGATGCATTACACAGGGACAGGTATATATCAATGAGACCTGACCTCCAAAAGTTAAGATAAGGAATATTGGTCCGGTTTCCGTTCTTGACAGCATATCATAAGTCACGTGTCTAGAAATGGGCACAGGTATGTGGAATGGGGACCTCCTAAAACTGTCAAATAAGGCAGGTGCTTTATTTGTCCAAAACAGAATGATTCACCATATTGTATTCAGATCTGTGTTAGAATGTCCAACTTCTAGGTGCATGTCAGTTAAAAATTTCATGAACATACTCGCATAGTTGTCAACGCGTCGCTTAGGCGTCGTCTAGGTTGTTCTTGAATGCTTAGGTGACCGATTGTCATATTGTTCTAGGTGCCCAAACAGAAAATAGGGAGGAAAAGAAAGGAAAAAATTGTGAAAGGGCAGGACATAGGGGGAACAATAAGGAAAGGAAAGGAAATGGGAAGAAAAACTAGAGAGAATGAAAAATAAGAAGAAAAATGGGGAGAAGAAGCAGTTGCAGACTTGCAGCTGCCACTACTGTCAGAGAGATTGCAGCTGCACTGCCATCATAGTAGGAGGAGGAGGAAGAGAGATACGTGGAACTCAAGCTGCACCACTATCTCTTCTGCCATCAACATCAAAGAGGAAAATGACTGAATGAGTTTCATTTGTTAAATTATAAATTTAAAGATGATTTTTTTTATATTTTATACATTGCCCCATATTCACTAGTAAAAGAAATAAAATTATCATTTTACATATATCCCCCCCTCCCCCCACAAAATTATATTTTAAAGGAAAGAAATATCATATTTTATATCTAAAACCCCTTTGATAGATGTATGCCTTAGTTGCCTAAATGCCAAGGTGACAAGGCAGCCGGTCACCGCCTAGGTTCACCTTGGTGCCGTGGCAACTAAGCATATTTGTGCTATGTCATCTTGACTCGATCTGGGTACTTCCCAGTACATAAAGTGTTCTGGTAACAGAGTTCATGGGGGCTTTTATTAGTGTCCTAATCTACAATTAAATTTCCATGTTAATAGGTAAGAGGTGATACTACCCACTATGATGCTGTTGCTAATTCAGCTGCCTCTGGAGTACTTTCAGCGGGTCTAAATTCAGGTTGGTCTTACCACATCACTTCTATTGTAGTATTGTGCTGGATGTTGTTGTTATTGTTCTTCTCCTCCTGCTTGTCTTGTTATGATGAGCAGCATGATTATATTAATTATTATGTTCATTTGCACGAAAATGCTAATTGAGATTGAACTGGTAAGTGCCTTTTAGCAGTGATCCAGCTCTAGCATCCTAATAAGTAATGATTCCATGCTTTCAGTTTGGCTGGCATTTTTCTTGACAATATATGGATATTCCAATCAAGGAATTCATACCTGTGACTACAATTTTTCTCTCCTGATGATGGCTTAAAATGGTTAATATTACCAATTAAATGGAGTAAAAATGTCTTGTCTCATCAACGAATGTTTTAAAACTGTGGTTCTTTTGCTTAACTAAGCTGTGACTGAGAGAAATGATCATTGTGTTGCATGTTACAAGTTTCAAAGGACCTAGACCTCTCTCTGGAAGCTGAAGCCTTATGTTAGGATAATCAGTTTTCTTTTCAAGTTTGGACGCTCTTTCTGTCCTCCCATTGACAAGTTCATTATTTACCTATCTCAACATTTTCTGATATCAGGGTTTTTTTCCCCCCTTTGCTCAATTCCTGGATTTATTTAGTTATTATTCGTATTTTTTTAATGTCATTCCCTTAATTGGCTTGGTTAACTCCAAGAAGCCTCAAGTTTTATAAATAAATGTAAATTCAATTGTTTCTATGATATTGCAGGTGTTCCTTGCATATTTGGTGTTCTGACATGCGATGACATGGATCAGGTAAGCTTACTGTAGACTTCACATGATCACATTTGTATTATGGTACCAATGGTTTGTGATCTGGCTAGATGAATCAGAATTCAGCCAAGTGTTATGGTCTGTCCAAACTCAAACATTCTGCTTGTATGAAATATATTCTGAAAAAATCCTTTGAAAGTTGTGTTTTTCAAAGAGCCCAACTCAACTTAACTCAGCCTTATTCCAACTAAATAGAGTTGGCTACATCGATTCTTTTTGTCCAATTAGCTCTATTCAAAGCCATACTTGTTTCTAGTCCTAAGCTATGATGCATCTCTTTCCTCACCACTTCTTCTGAAGTCATTTACCAAAATTATCTGTCAAATACATGACAACTAAAATATATCTTTTGTTTTTGTTCAGCACCTACTTTCAGTGTTTGAAATGACTTGGTGCTCTCCATCATAAATGGTAGTTAGATGTGATGAAAGTTTCTTCAAAACAAAAAGGAATAATATCAAGAAGTTGTGAACATTCTCTGTAAGCTGCCGATTTTGCATTCTCCAACACACATTCTGTATAGTAGCTTGACATTTTCCAAATATATAATTGATTGGCCACTTTAAGTTCTACTCAGACTGTAAATTGTGTCAATGATTATTGAGTGGTCTAATGGTGTTTCAGTCATTTTATGTGCTGAAGTTGGTGAGAATCCGAACAAATGTTCTTGTTAGCTTGCGGATTTGCCTGAAACAGATTTTGATTAATTGTTTTCCTGTTGTACGAGAAATTGTTTTGCTAGATTTCTTTTCTTTGCTTTTGTATCGAGATAAGGAAGTTCTATCTCCAGGCCGATTCTTTTGCTTCGTCCATACCCTTTCTACCTTTAGTGTTTGAGTTTGGACAAAACCACCTTCTGCTTTGAAATATGAAGAAGGATAGGGTTTTCCAGAAAGTGGAAGGGCTGTTTTGTCCACTGAAACACAAAAGATAAATTGAGGTTGAGGCAGGGAAATAGCACCCTCATAAATTAATGGGTATTGTCACTAATTGATGGTACTATAATCCAGTTTTTGACATCAACTTACTCATATAATTAAGATAAAGTTTCTGGTCACATGTAATGTTTTCCCTTCACATGATCACATCATGCACGGCACATAGCGCTGAGGCATAGTGGATTCATTTTTGTTTTTATGTACAGGCTATAAATCGGGCAGGTGGTAAATCTGGAAACAAAGGCGCCGAGGCTGCTTTGACAGCTGTAAGTTTCTTTTTATCAAGTTGATACACTGTTGCTAGGTTAATCAATCCCTGAACACCTCTACTTGCTGAAACTGGTAAAATTATCTGGTTAATATGCAAGAGTGAAGCTCTTGGGTGAGTTCGTTCTTACAGCCCTTGGCCATGTGTTTTTCCTTTTCCTTTTCATTTCTTGAGGAATAACAGCTTTATTTTAGACAATTGTGAAACATTACAGTAGTGGATGATCATGAAGATGGGATAACAAAATTATATTGCATGACCTATGGCCTTAAACGTGGCTCACATTCTGAAGGATTTTGTTCACCATTTACATAGTGCCCTCTTAGACTATCTCCTTTACCAAAACCTACACTTATCTTTGATCTTAACCATCAGCTTTGCAAGCAATCAAGTTGATGGATTGTTGTTGTTGGGAATAATCCCACATTGCTTAAGGCTAGAACCTTGGGTGCCTTATATATCTGAGAGTCCCTCCCACTTACGAGTTCAAACTTTTGAGATAGAAACTTAATAAGGTATCAGAGCTCCAGGTTCCCTCATTACGGGCACACAAGAGAGGGACAGTCACCCAAAAAGAGGGACCACAGTCACCCAAAAATGGGACCACATTTGCCACATGTGTTGCCCCATGTATTGCCACCCCAAAAGAGGGGCAACACATGAAGGGGAGTGTTGGGAATAGTCCACATTGCTTAAGATTGGAACCTTGGGTGCTTTATATATGTGGGAGTCTCTCCACTTATTAGTTCAAACTTTTGAAATGGAAACTTAACAGTTATAATCTGGATAGTGAGGACCATGTGATCAGTTGCATTTTGTGGTGTTCTCTAGGGTGGGATCACTCAATTGGTGATCCCCTTGGGTGTGCGCCTCTGTGCCTTGTATATTGCATGAATGAGGAATTCCCCAGCAGTCCTGATGGGGTATTCTTGCATGAAGACTTCGATTGGGAGTAAATGACAGTTGATATCCAGTCAATATTCTATCCAAAATGTTTAGTGTGTAACACTTCCCCCATTTTTTTGAGAGGGCGTACCTAGTGCACAAGGCTCCCGCCATTGCGAGGGTCTGGGGAGGGGCTAATTTACACAGCCTTACCCCCGATATGTGGAGGTTGTTTCCAGATTTGAACCCATGACCACCAGGTCATGGCTTTTTTTAATATACATAAAAATAAAGAAGCATGTTGTGTAGAAGAGAACCAACAGATGGCTGTATGGCCTAGGCTGTGCCATTGTGCCTAAAAACTGAGACACTGGCCTACTTATGAGATTTAAAGGCTTGTATCATGGAGAATTCTGTAGAATTCTTTGGAGCACCTGGTAATCAAGCCTTCATCAATGCCTTGACAACTATGCGTCAGATACTGTTCCTGACATGATAGTTTTTGCTTGATGTTCCCCAATGGGGGTAGCGTAGTTAGCAAAATTCCATGCCTAAGAAAGCAGAAGTCTGGAGTTTAACTCTTCTTAACGCTTGGGGCCTCACCCACATTATGTAATTTCTCTCTGAAACACAGTATATGGATGGGGGATCAATGATACATGAACCAAATTAGTCAGTCAACGATTTGTTAACCCAAATATACTGTTGTGGCTCAAATATGAATGTGGGATTTCTTAACCTTCATGCTGCTGAACATGATTCTCTCAAGCTGTTTAAAGGATATGTCAGGAACCCCATTATGTAGACCGAAAGGACTGGCCGCTTGTTCCTTACCAGTCCATGTCAGAACTGAGCTGAATCTAACTGTAGGCACCTGAACTGATTCTATCAGATGCCATCTGAACTGTTCATCACTTAAATCTGGCTCAGGAAAAAATGTGATGGTTTTCTGTACTAGTTGAAATAATTGAATGTTGACTTAACCTTTTTCCCAGCAATGTGAGGTGTTTTGGGCGGAAGAAAAGGGATCAAAGAATAATTGAGGGAGAAATCTTTGTTTATTGTTTTTGTTTTGGTATCAAAGAATCTGTTAATGGTTATGTGGCTTGGTGCAGATTGAAATGGCATCACTGTTTGAACACCATCTGAAGTGATTATCGGAACTATGCTCATAATTTCCTTGGCCAATAAGTAGAACCAGGTTCTTGTTGAAGCTGCAGAAACATTATCTATGCACAAGATAACAGGTATGTGCAAATTGGAGCCTCATAAGTTGAAATGGATGGGCATTTTGATAGTAAGCCCTGAAACATCATCTTTACCTGATCAATTTGTGTGCGAGAGAGGAGAGTACAGAATTGATGCTTGCAACAGCTTCCTCTTAGTGTAATTTTTGTACCCTTTCCTCTCCCTTACTTGTTTTGGCACCTTATGTTTTGCTCTTATCAATGGTAATTTATGGATCAAGAAGCTTGTAAACACTGGGGCCTCTACAAATTGGTGATGATCTAATTGCTGGCTCTTTGTCTAGAATGAGACTGGTTGAAAAGTTGTGGGTATTGCATATGTTTTTGTGGGGTAACAATAAATGCTTTTTTATTTGCGGATATAGATAAACTTTTGTTGTATAGGCTCTGTTTGTTTTGATGTAAAATTTTACATGATAAAAAATTTCCAATGTTTGTTTCCAAGAGGTAAAATATAGTGATCTCTAAAAGAGAAGGAAAAAGAAAGTTTGTATTTTTTTTTTATCTCCTGGGAATGAACATTGGAAAATTTTTTAACATATAAAATGTTACACATAAAATTTTCATGTAAAATTAAGTCAAAACAAAAGGAACCTTGGGGATTCTTTATAAAATCACGCTTCTCTTTTTTAATAGAAATAATAATTTGTGAAGTATGAGCCCTATTGTCACGGCATACACCAAATAGGATTTCTAGAAAGATCTGGTAAAATGTTATGAGGGTCATTGACAGCCAGTAATATCCTGCCGCCGACAAAATTGTAAGCCTCAGGGGCATTCTTCGAAGTGAAAGCCAGAAGTGGTATTTTCTGTATTTTTGCTACTAACAAAGATGTGGTCGGAAGCCATCGATGGCGCAGTCCCAGCCCCCACACCCCCCTCTATGGAAAGACCTTCTTGCCAGTCTGCAGACCAAAGAACCCCTCTCTGTAAAAATTAGAATTTATGAGGGCATATGAACATTTTAAGGGGAGAATTCTAAAACTGAAGTGGCAAACTGTATTACAAAAAGAAAGAAAAATAAGGCCTGAGAAGCTTTAGAACCAAAGCTGAAAACAGGAAAATAAATTCATTTTATGGGTCAAGGAAACTCTGCTGTCATGGTCTACGGAATCATCTTGTGTAATGTCTTCCTAAATGCAAACATCTAAAATCTAAATACATAACCAATTATAAAGTGAATATCAGCTGATGCATGGTGTGAAAGTTCCAACAAAAAAAAAAAAAAAAAATGAAGGTTGGGATGGATTATGCAACCTTTGATTAAGCATCTATTGAGCTAAAAAAAGATTAAAAACACCAAGTCAATATGGGTTGGGCTCAGGGTTGATACTTTTGCTAACCTGTAACTTACTTACTCAAGGCGATAAAAACTAAAGTCTTTATTGATGTGTAATTTATTGTTCACACATATGACATAGTGATGGTACATTTAACATTTCAATTGTGAAATATGATCTAAAGTTTACCTTGTTAACCAGTTTAGTTTTAGAAACAGGGTTTTTTTTTTTTTTGTTGCAAGGAGAATTAAAGGGAAGGAAAGTGAAATTTTTATACTTTAAATGAAAATTTTTATAATGATTACAGCACATGCTATCACATTACTATCTTACTAATTTCAAATTATTCCACATTTAGTTATTAACTTACACTTCACTTTGCATCTAAATCCCACTTATTTGAAAAGGAAAATAAATTTTGTATCTTATAAGTATCATTACTAAATATGTTAAGAAAAGTAAAATAAATTTTACATCTTATACAATCATATCGTGTCATCACTACAAAAGTTTTCATTCAAAGTATAAAAATTTTAATTCCCTTTCCTTCAATTCCCCTTGTAACCAAACAAAACCACAATGTCAGTGTAGGAGGAATCTCCCATGACACACCAATGGGATGCGGGATTAGGGGCTCACAATGTTATGGAGGAGAGAAAAAATCATAATATGAGAGGGTGTGAGAAGGAATTCCTACATTGGCATTGTGGAGATCTTTTCTCCTTGGGTTCCATTTGTTTTGACATAAATTTTAAGGTAAAATTTTATGTGTAACATTTTATAAGTAATATTTTTTCTGAATATTTGTTTCGTAGAGGTAAAATACAATGATCTTTAAAGGGATGGGAAAAAGAACTTTGTCTTTTTTTTACAAACAAACATTGAATTTTATTTATTTTTACATATAAAATGTTATTAGTGAAATTTATATACCTATAAAATGTTACAGGGTTAAATTTTGTGTCAAACAAATGAAACCTTAGTTTTATTACTTCAAAAGGAAATGCTGATTTTTTTTTTTTATTTGTTTTAATTTAATTTATAAAATATTGCTATCACTCCTTTATATTTACCCTATTTATTTAAACTTCACTTCTCTTTCTTCCTTATAAATCAGAATTTTTAAATTACCCCTAGGGTTCTCGTAAATGTAATGATTTTCTGACCAGGGTTTCTATATAAGGATTCTCCACCAAAAATGTTTCAATCAAATGCACTTCACCTAGCGGAACAGACAGAGATTTAGATGGGTGTCTCTTTCAATCTCCTTACTCATCCAAGGTGGGTCCCTCCCAAAACCCAATCCAACCAACCAACCCATTCATGCTACTGTTCAATACTTCTTTGACAAATTTTATTTTTTTTCTCCACTGGCCCACATCTTTGGAAACTTTAGTGCAGCTCCTTCCCCACACCATTTTGTAGGTTGTAATGGTGGTGTTCCCTGTATAATTTCTTTCATACCATTTTAAACTGATTCGGTCATGGTCTCCATACATGAGGAATCTTGACAAAGCCATTAGAACATGGGTGATGAGTGGATTCCAATCTAATGGTCCTACACATTTCTAAAAGTGCAAACACTCATACTGAATTTGTTTTACTCTATATGCTACGGTAGACAAATTCATCTTCATTGCACAGAGAGAAGATATTGATGGAGATAGATAAGTTAGATAACATATTGTCAGAATGGATACAATGAACTTGGGTTGTTAATGGAGGGCTCCCCCTTCTCACATATTCAATAGCTCTCTATGGGGATGTTGGACCCTTTCTGTAATGTTTCACATGGTATCTCTGATTCCTTTCTTTGACCATTTTATATATATATATATACTTTTTTTTTTCTTCCCTTTCTTCTCTTAGATTGGATTCGGATAAAGGAATAAATGGCATTTAGTGAGGCATGACTCATGAGACATGAACACTCCCATAATTCGACCCTGCCTTGGGAGGCAATCAACCCATCTTTCTCGATCGTGTGAATCTTTCACCAATTCGTCTTTGTTTCTTGCATTCAAATCTCAATCCCTAGTTTATATTGAACAGTGTTTATAAATAGTATCTTACACGATTTATAGGAAAGGAGCGAATATTCTATGATCGTATTAATTCAACAACAAACTTTAAATATTAAATAATAAACTAAAAATATCATGATAAGGGAACTCGTACTTGAATCCATATTGTTTGAAGAAGGCCGTTCCTATGACAATATGGTCGATTTTGTCTACTTTCTTCTCTAAAGCGGCTAGAGTTAGCAATTAATGAACATTGCTACCAACTAATAAATTGAGAGCATGAACCAACCCCAAGAGATAAGGATAATAACAAACAACTAATGCTTATCCCATAATAAGACACAAGTGCCAATAGGCCCACACTTAGAGCAGACCGAAGCTCATTTACGAACCATTAGTGAGATCACTTCCCGTACTGAGTTCCATTCTACCAAATCCATCGGTCTAACACTATTTCACTAGTCCATAGGTATTCAATGATTAGATGCTAAGCCCTCGTATGATAAAAACATTACAGTGTCTGTTGACCTTGAGAAACGATGCCTTCCAATTGAATGTTATTTCATGTTTCGGATTAGATGTAGAGGTTTGCTTGTTTCGAAGTAAAATGGTGGAAAATAATTTTTTTTTCTCTAAAATAGAATTTTTCATGGCTTGTTTTAATCAAATGCAAAAAAGATGCATTAAAAAAAATAAAAAATTTTACATGGAGAAAAATTTTCATATAAATATTATTTACATGAAAGATTTTACATTGAAACAAACCGATCAAAAGAAATAACAAGGATTGCAAGAGAATTAAGAAGTCAACTTAAGGTTAATTTCTATTTTTTTTAATCTTTTATTTAATTTCTATTTTTTTTAATCTTTTATTCTTTTGGCAGTAGGCAGAGTCAGATTGGATTCAAACTCCATGGGATCTACCTATCACTAAAATTTTGGCAACCACATGATTTGCCATTAAGGGTGTAATATTTGCATTGAAACCATTTATCCAAATCAGACCAAACCGTTTATGTCGGAACTAAGAGACAGTTTAGTAATCGGTTCGATTATGGTTTGAAATATGACACCATTTATCCAATCGGTTCAGTTCGATTTGGTTTGAAACTATTTAAACCACCGGATTACACTGACTAGACACCGATTAAACCGAGTAGAATGTGAACCGTTTAATTCTTTAAAAGCTAAACTAGTAAACCCTAATTTCATTAGTCAATCGACTCAATCCCTATTAATAATTTAATATTTTATTTCCCCAATAGCTTAACCTCAACCCCAACAGTCCAATCTTAATTAAAATATTATTTTCCCAAGACCCAACCTCAATCCCTACAAACCTAAACCATAAAACCAAAACGGAAAAACATTTTAGGCATTAGTGATTAGGCATAACAATAGGCTCACTCTCTCGAATCTTGACTCTCTCCTTCCCGTTTGAACTTTTTCATTTTTTTTATTTATTAAAAATGATTAATAATTGATGTGTTAAACCATTTATAAACCGCAAACAAAACCTATTAATGAAACACCGTTTAAACACTGGTAAATCGAAACGAATACTAATCTGTTCTAGTTACAATTTTGAGACCATTTAGTTAATCGGTTCAGTTTTAGTTTTATCCTCTTATACACCGCACCGCAGCTGAGCGGACCGTTAAACCCATTATAAACCGTTTAACACCCTTACCTGCCATGTGGTAGGTAAGAGGTGCAACTCTCATGCATCCACTCCTCTTAACATTTAGGTATCAAACTCTACTAAGGCTCTCTTTGACATGTATTATAGAATTAATTATATAATACATTATGACATATATAGTTGTTTGATATGATTTATGAAATTTATTTATATTTAAAATAAATTGATATAATC
Source organism: Protea cynaroides (assembly GCA_028583415.1). Classification (NCBI taxonomy): domain Eukaryota; kingdom Viridiplantae; phylum Streptophyta; class Magnoliopsida; order Proteales; family Proteaceae; genus Protea; species Protea cynaroides. The sequence goes on from JAMYWD010000018.1 coordinate 60,470, forward strand.
TAATAAAATTTATAAATAAGTTATATTTAAAATAAATTGACATATAAAAATATGGTGGTCCCGGGTATGAAACACAAAAATAGTGTCTTCGCATTGCGGGAGTAATGTTATGTACATTCTGCCTTCCCCAGACCCTATAGTAGCAGGAGCCTTGTGCAGTGGGACACCCTAAGGTTAGAAGGTTTTTATCATTATTTTGATAATCTATTATTACTTTTTTATGTCTAATGGTTTTGAATGGTTATTATTTATTTACTCCCAAAAAAAAAAAAGACTATTATTTATAATTCATAATATATTTTTATAAATGATTTATCATAAATAATTCATAAAAATAAATATAAACTATATCAAAAACAACCTAAAAAAATAAAAAAGACATTTTTGAAGAAAGGGTGTTGCTAACCTCACATCACAGGTCATTCAAAACCCAATACAGAAACTTCAGACAGGATCTTTTGGCACCCAATTTTTTTAAAATAAGGTTAATCCATATGACACCAGGTGTCACAGAGATAGGCACGTCAAGCATAAACTCTCCAACATATACAAGGTTCTTTACCTCTATTTCATAAAATTATCTATAATATCCCTTATTTACGAATTATCCATTCTAACCCTCTTTTTGCCTGCGATGACACAAACCGGTGGTGTCATGAAGACCGACCCAAATTTTAAAATAGCAAATGAAAATTATTTTTTTGTAGTTGTCATTGGAATGTGAAGCTCATGAGGCTTACATAATTTGTGAGATTAGCATTTTGAAAAAAAACCTAAACATGAGTAATGTGTTGAAACCATGATTTTAGGTATTCAGACGGCCTATCTGTTTCAGTATCTACAGTGGTCGATATAGATACCTGCTCATACGGGAATGGATATACTTATTTTAGGTTTTTGAATTCCTTTGCAAAAATGTATGCTGAGTGTTGGAACAAAAACAATACATAACTACATACCAGTGGAACAGATCGAAGAACAACTACTGCAAATGTTAGGGACTGATAATTTTGTTAAAGAGGGAATATGGTTCAGAGATTAATGAAGCAATTACATTGCACTGAGGGAGAAAGGAAGCAGTGACAATTAGACCTAAAACACAAGTTTGATTCCACATTTTAAAAACACTCCATGTTGCTGAGAGAGAGAGGTCCTCCTTTACTGTCCCATGAGAAGAAAGTACCCCCTACACATGCATGCTGGCCCTCTTTTCTCTCTCCATTATTCAAGAGTTGAACCCCGTGGGCAATGGGTTAGCTGGATGGTCCTCCCTTGTCCCAAACATGAGTCAAGGGATCGGTGCTTCTGTTTACTCTCAAAATTGTCTTACCTTCTAAACAGTTCCAACTCACGTGCTGCATGGGATCGTCCAGCGGGATCCCGATCCCGACCGGCCATGAATACCTGCTCTCAAGTCAAATAACTTTCATGGTCTGTTATGGTTATCTCGGATTCCCATCCATTGGTGCACTCATCTGCACGTGGGGGGTTCAAGCCATTGGATCAGGATCAAGATAGCTGATGGGTGTATATAAGGGAGAATTGAGAAATAATCATCACTGATGAAAAGTAGTAGTAGCTATTAGTAGTTTAGTTAAAATATAACTTGTTGCAGCGTTGCAACTGTATCAAAGTGACACTGACACCTTACAGCGTGGACTGCCACATAAGGATGGCGTGTGGGACCTAATACGCAAGCGTTCACGTGGCTAGTATTGACTGTTGAAGGGAAGGGTAGCAAAGCAGTGCCCAGTTGTAATAAATCACCGCAGGTCAGAGATTCACGTGGAACTCCAATGCATTTTATCACAAATTCAATTTTTTTTCCCGGGGCCTGAAAAATCTCTACCCTTTTCTAAACTGCATTTCATTTCAATTTTTTCTCAACTCTTCATCAATAGTCATAAACCCTTTTCTTATATTGTCTTCCCTCTATCCTTCCATAGATACCTCTTTCCGAATGCCTGTCAAGATTATCTTCTGAGCTAGCTTGTGAAGATCATGAAAAAACTTAAATCCGTTGGAGTTTTCCCAAATATTTTCTCCATCAATGCTTAAGATTATCAAATAAATCCATAATTAATTGATCACCCACAAGAAAGTTTTTATTTATTATTATTTTTTGTTATAAGTCAACAAGAAATGATAATAAAGAAATAGTTACAAATTTACCGTCTAGGCATTCTTAGACACAAAAATTTAGAGATCGTCGAAGTCCCTACCTTCGGCATTGCCATCAACAGGGACCCCAACCAACTCTAATAGATAATGTAACATCTTTATAAATTCCGAAAACGAAAACTTGGTCGAGATTGGTAATCCCACGACACTTCATACCAAACCGAATTTGGTAAACCAGCGGTAGTCGGCAAAGGCCCCACTTCTTTAACAGCTCTTTTTACACTCCCAGCTATGGTGAGTAATCTTCTAGTTAATTGTATTAAGATAACCAGAGATAGCCTGCACCTGCTGAAGGCATATTCACATAATTGTTAGGCAAGCCTAGAAGGGAGTGAATAGGGTACTTTTTTTGTGGATTCAATTTTTTTGATAATTTAAGACACATGAAATGATGTAAATTGAATCACAGCCACAACACAAGATGTATATAGTGGTTCACTTGGGATTCACTCCACAAGCTAATCCACTTGGTCCTCAAGTCTACCGCATTGAGTTTCAATAATCTCCTTTTCAATAAATGGAGAAGAACACGTTTTACAAAATCTTTTCGATAAAGAAGAACCTTACAATCTTCATTCAAAGTCAAGAGGAACCTATACAATCTTCATTCAAAGTCAAGAGGAACCTATACTCTTTTAGGACAAGAGGATCCTTTACAAATGAAATATGAAAGGTAAGTAAGATATTACCTAGACAAGGAGTGTGATCCTACTCCTTGTGATTGTGCAATGTGATGATCAAGAATGATACATAATGTTGCTTTTCTTTAGATGTTGAAGTTGAGAAAAATTGAAGCTTGGAGATCACAAATGAAGTTTGAAGAATGATCTCTCTTGATTTTGATTTGATTTATCACTTAGCAAGATGCCCCTTTTTGATGTCTCAATGTATTGCCCAAAATTCTTCTTAAACCATTAAGAATGATTCTATTTATAGGCACAAAATTGGTTTCAGAAAAATCCCAATGGATCTATTTTTGTTGTCGTTGGTCAGTCGATTGGTCCATCTTGTCGATCGGTGGAAATATGGCGTTGCAACCGTTATTTAATTGTTGGAAGGCTTTGGGTCATTTAGTTGATCACCGGTCGACCAGTTGGTCTCTGGCTGATGGCTCCTAGTTGATCGATTACGTCCACTGGCTGATGCTAGTGAGTTTTGATAAAAATCACCAAATTTCGGGAAGCTTTGGATTGTAGACATGTTTTACAGATACAGTTGACTGGTTGGTCCATCGGTCCATCCGGTCAACTGGTGCTTGACTGAAATTATTCGTCTGGATCATCTAGATGATCAGCCAACAAATCATTGTTTCGTGGTTTTACAAACCTATCTTCTTGGGCTTTTTACCCACTTAAGTCCTAGCTTATCTAGGTCTTTTTGGATGCTTGGTTGACGTTAGCTGAGGTTTTTCTCTTCCCATCAAGAAGAGAAGATCGGAAGCGTGATCCGGAGTGCTGCACAACTTTAGCAATGGGGTTCGTAAAGTCAATCTAGGCTATAAAATGCATGATATGCAATGATTACATTTATGATTTTTCATGTGTACCAATCTTATAAGCATTTAATTAATACAAAATCTTCATTTTGGATCTTCAATCTTGATTGTCTTCAATTCTTTTACTCTTCAAGCTTGAGATTTGGATATCTGTCTTCAATTAACTTTATCTTCAATTGAAGTATGAGAAGATATGGATTGTCACTTAGCTTTGACATCTTTAATATGAATTTTATTATTAAACACTTAAATGAAGAAGTTACTAAATCTTTATATGTTTGTTATCATTAAAATCAACTTAACTGTATCTTGAGAGTGTGTACATACATCAACAAGAATAGTCCCATATTGAACACACACCCCAATTGCTATTGAATCACAGTCAACCCCCATAAGACATGGATGCCTTTCTCCTTCGCTCACAATAAACCTTGAACAAGGACTGCAAATTCTGCCATAAAATTTGTTGTAATCCTCACTCTCTCTTCATGATCCTTTGTATACTCCACCGAATTGTGTAGGGCTAGGATGACCCAAACTGTCGATATTCATTTTGACCTAGCCAACATCAGGTTTACACTAGTTGACCTCTATAATCCTTTGTATAGGCGTTTATAGAATCGATCACCCTAGGGCTCTCTTTGGTATAGTTTATATTTATGTTTATGAATTATTTATGACAACTCATTTATGAGAATAAATTATGAGCTATTATAAATAATAACCGTTTGGTACTACTAGATATAAATAAATAATAATAGATTATCACAATAATGATAAACACCATGTAAATTATTTGTAGATTTTAGATTATATTAATTTATTTTAAACGTCAATAAATATTATAAATCATATCAAACAACTACATATGTCATAATGTATTATATAATTAATTCTATAATACATACCAAAGAAAGCCTAGATTACAAGACAGAAGTTAATCTGAAACCGAACTAATATTGAAATTCATCACTGACACCCTTTCTACAATATTTCTCATTATGTGCTTCACAATCAGCTCCCAGATATGATAAAGGATGAGAATCATACCCAAATTCCACACCTCCTTAAGACCAGATCGACCCTTATCCTTACACCATAGAAGCCACTCCATCAAAGAAAGAAAGCTCCCCCAAAAAAAACAGAAAATCATAAGGAATTTCTACCAAAGTCTGCAGACAAAAAGGACATTGCAGAAACAGATGAGTCTGAAGTTCAGCGGAGGATCAACAGAACTCACAATGAGAAAATACAAATATACATAGAGGAGAATAAAATACTGTTACAATATAGCCGTTAGAATATAACGTTGGAATATAACTGTTGAAACATGATCACTGAAATATGAAAAGAGAACATATAATGTTGCATCAAACTGTTATTATTTAGAACAAGAACACAAGATAACAAAGCATCAAGAAATGAGAATAATAATTGTGTCATGTCAATAAAATGGAAGTCTTTATTCACTTTACAAGGCTCCCCAAAAGACCAGCATCATTAGAAAATGTAAATTGAAACTAGGGAAGCTTGAACTAATCCTCCCATCTTCAACTAAGCATCTGGGTATGGCTGAATACTGAAGCTGGAGGCTGCAGATATGCTTTGGCCAAAGAAGAATAATTTGGATTAGAAACTGGTCCAGAAGGGAACCCATTAATCCCAGTATGCCTATTGCCGACAGCTCTCTCAAGAGATTGCACCTGTGTCTTCAAGAATTTGACATAATGAATAGCTTCATCTAACATGGAAGCTGTATCCATCTTAGTACCTCCAGGGACTAATCTCTGTAGAATCCTTATCTTCTCACTTATTCTCTCCCTCCTGTGCCTTGCTGCTACACTCTGAGGATCTTTGGATATCTTCACATTCCTTCTCTTAGGTGGCTTCACTGATTCCGGATCAATATGAACTGGTTGAAACGCAGCGATCCGGAAGATCATCTCTCTCATTCCAGCCATTGTATTCTTCTTCTGTGACAGACTCGAACCCGATATGTCTGATTCACCGGCGTTTCGCAGACGCCCTGTCATGGAATTCGTTAATGGTGGTGATAGCAGAGGTGGGTTATCGAAGAAAGGTGGTGAGGACCCAATGTTGCTACCAGTAGCACATGAGAACTCCATTAAAGATGGTAATTCAGCAACTTCAGGGTAGGGACCGCAGAATTCAGGGAGCTTTTGCATGTGCATCATCATCATCAGCTCCACCTGATCTTCTGTTGTAGACTTTATCAGGTTTATGTCCATGGGTTCTCACACCTTTCCCTTAGGATGGAAAAAAAGAAGAGTACTGGGGTAGTGGACTGAAGAGTTTGTATCAGAGTTTTGCAGAGAAAGAAAGAGAAAAGCAGTGAGAGAGGAGAGGAGAGGAGAAGATATGTAAGAAAAGAGAGAGCTGCTTACTATTATTGGTAACCGACTGATCAATCCAATAGGAAGTCTCTATATATACATAAAGTGATGGAGTGAGAATATTATATTAAGTGATCTTCCATTTTCATCCTCTTTTATGATCACTGAGTTGTTGGGTTTTTTTTTTCTCTTGTTTTTAACCATTTTCTCCATGAGTCATTGAATTACAGATCAATGTCAGAGTTAGATCCAGTCTACAGTGCTGCGGTCGTAGCCTTCTAGAGGAGTTGAAATTAACAACTTCAAGATAAAATTAACTTGTTGAAGGGGGAGGTTTTTAGATGCTTGAGTAGAAGTAATGATCTTGAGTACAAGTAATGATTTGATTTGAATCGAATAATCTAAAAGAGTTAAAATTAGACGTAAGATCACTATAGATAAGATGGTGAGGAAAGATGCACATGGTTCAAGTAATCCAAATTAGATTGGTCAGATCAATTGATTCATATCGGTTATGGACCTGATCAATCCTTGGTCTGATATTTTAATACTGATTGGCTATGTGTCAATTTTCTATTGGATCAGATTGGTTATAGAGATGCATAGCTAATATCTTATTCGATACTTGAATTTAGAACCTTGAAGATATACAAAGCTTAGGTTTTACTTATATTGAACAGAGTTTATTGAAGGATAAGAATCCATATACTCAATCCCATTTATAATTGTGATAAGAATTTATTGTTGTTGTTGAAATGGTACTGATGTATGAAGAGAAATACAAAATACCAAAAACTAAATTCAAAATACCAAAAACTAGTGGAGGTTTGGAGCATTTAAATCATTTGATGAGGTAAGAGTTAAAACTCAAATGGCTTCAATGGTCCAGATCTATTGAGTTATAGGAAATAGTATTGGACAAAGGTGGGGTGGAGCATTTCCTTTTAAAAGCAAAAACAATGTACAATGAATGAAGGAGAACTCACCTAATAAGTCTCCCTTTAACATTTACTTCGATACCTCTCAAGTCTCAACCCCACACTCACATGACATGAGTCAGAAGAGCTGAGGACTATCCCAGCTTTCTCTACTCTTACCCCAACCCCCGAGGTCAGCCGTCTTAGTAGAACCCTTCATAGATCACATACGTGCAGGTGTGATCAGTCTTCGTAACCACTCTATTATTCCCCCTCCGGTCAGCCTGAAACTGATGTTAAGGGGGGACCACCACTGACTACCTCTGTGTCATTTGCTGGGGAACGTTTTTCGAGATGGATCAGGTGCTGATGCAAACCTGTTCCATTTATAGTGGTTTAGATCAGTAACTTGTGTAGAAATCCAGTAGAAATCCACTCCTATGGAGCTGCTGTCTACTAAGGGTCTACTAAGGGTGAGATTTTAGTTGATTCATCTTCTCATGTATTGATAAACAGAACGATTGATCCTCATTCTCAGCCCTTGATCACCCATAAGAATTTTTTTTATCACGAGAAATGATTTTTATCTCAGAAACTTACGGTAAACTAAAAATTAACTACCTTTTACATTAAAAAAAAAAAAAAAACCTGTAACATTTCACATACCAAACCAATCGGGTAGAAATCAGTCACTTCAATTGAGAATCTAAGTGGTGAGAAAAGAGTTTATCAAGAGTATAAAGGTATGAGAACGCATTTCCGCGTTAACATCATCATGGAAGTCTTAAAGAAAAAAAAAAAAAATTTAACTCTCAAGTATTCATTCCTAAAAAAAAAGTCTCAAGTCAGTCATTGACAATCACTGTAAAATTGGGAAAAAAAAAATCCCGTGGGATTTCTTTCCACACCTTTTCACATTTGAATATTTTCTCTTTTATTTGACAGTTCTCTTCTTTTCCTTGAACGTGTGAGCTCTCAGTTAGCTATCATTTTCTACCAGCTCCTACACTTCTAATGTAAGAGCTTGGTTCTCCATAGTGATCTAATAGGAACCATCTCCCTAAAAGAAAATAATTAATTAAGACCCTATTTGGTCCGAAGTGAACTATAGTAATCAGTAATCTAATCCTTATCAATCAAAGTGGGCGGAACCCTTGGGTCCCCCCACCCCCCCACAAAAAAAAAAAAAAAAAAAAATGAAAGGAAACGGGCAAGGTTTCAAGGACGTGTGTGGCCCAAGAGCAAGTGGGGCTAGAAGTTAAAAATGTAAAATACTGCTAGAAGCTTATCAAAACTTCCAGTGCTAAAATCTTTGATTGTATAATGATTATAATTTGATCTTCATGTTGAACCTATAAGTGAAAGGATTCTCAAGTATATAAAGTATTCAAGGTTCTTCTCAACAATCTCTTTCATGTGTAATCTTTTTTTGGGTGGTAGTGTACTTGACATATGTAGTTATCTTTTTAGGTAATTGTAAGGAAAGAACTTGAAACTCTAGTATATATCATATAAATTTTTATTTCAAAAGTTTAAACTTGTAAATGGAAAAACTTTCAAATATATAAGGCATTTGAAGTTTCAAATTTAATCAATATAAGACCATCCTAGCTTCTCTAGGAAGAATTATTATTATTTTTTTTTTGTATATTCTCTTGGAAGACATCAGTCATCATTATCTAACACGATGATCCTAAATTCTGACTCATCTGGCGCATATGGTGGATCCGACTTCCAGGTACGAATTAATCTAAAGCTCACAATACTCAGAGAAAGGAAAATTTTAAAAAAGAGGGGAAAGAAAGAATGAAAGGGGAGGATTCGGGGTAGATGACAATAGTGTTGAAATGCTCCTACTCAATAGAATGTCTTTATGCACAAAGGCTGCTTTATTATTTTTTGTTTTCTGCTATACCTGCAGACAACTTGACACAAGTATGATAAGAATGAAAGTATCTCAGCATAAGTTGAGAGCAAAGTTTAAGTAATCGGGTTGAGGAATATGAAATCAAATCCCAAGGGAGACAGTTCGTTGGTAAAAGATCAACAATTCAAAAAAGAAGTCATGAACTCTATTTTCCTTGGGGCCACTACCTATCCAAAAAAAATATATATATATATATGAAATCAGTCTAGTATTGGAATCATGGTCAGTCGATTCTGATTCAAATCGGCTCATACCCTGATTCAGATATCAATTCCTAAATACATGGTTGGGAGAGAGAAAGATCCTAAAAGTTAAGTAGAAGGGAAGCCATAAGGGCAATAGATCAGTGGTTTTTCTACTAGTGGAACTGATTCTGTTATAAGCCAGTGAGAGCAGTCATAGTGTGCAAAACACAAGCTTTACATATAAAAATGGTACATCTTTGGAATGTGAAATTCACATCAACGGCTCCTAAAGGTGTGGGATGGTTACGAGGTAAGAGAGGACCCGGAGGCTCAATGAATGACAAGTCACAACTCTTAGAGCTTACCCTCCAAGTCCCTCCCTGGAGCTCTCCTTGACTGACCGTGGGTTCTATATTGAATAGGCCTACTTGCCATCACGGGACATATATGTTTGAGTTTAAAAACCCCTAAATCCACCACTTTTTGTAGGGTTCATTTATGCTCCATCTGTTTTGACGATCATAAAATTTTATGTGAATATTTTATATGTAAAATAAAAAAATCAATGTTTATTTTCAAAAGGTAAAATATAGTGATCTCCAAAGGAGATGAAAAAGAAACTGTCTTTCTTTTACTTAATGAAAACAAACATAGATTTTTTTTTTACATATAAAATATATCACGTAAAATTTTATAATAAAATTTCTACATACCCTGTGAGAGATTCCACAACATTGGCATTGCTACGCTTTTTTATTAGGGTAAATTACACCAGAGGTACCTGACGTTTTGAGAAATTATACCAGAGGTACCTCACGTTTTAAAAATCATACCAAATGTACTTGATCTTTTGAGAAATTATATTAGAGGTACATGACGACATTTGGAGTATCTTTTATTTTTGTACTTTCAAATTTACCCCTGTTTAGCATAACTTTCTTGGTCCCCTTTGGTTCACGCTCTCACCATTCCGTTGCCGCAACGACTCACCACTTGGATTCTCATGAGCTCATCGCCGTCTCAATTGCCTACCCCCTCTCCAGCTCCTGTCCTCTCCCGTGACCCTTCCTCACTGGCAGTCGCTTATCACCAGGTCATAGATCTCAACTATAGTACACAACTCTGGCGAAAACTCTACACCCCAACTTGTTGCTTTTTCGGTGAGTGTACCAACTATTAGGTACCAAATAAGGATAGTTCAATAAGAAACGATCAATCCTTGAAAGTTTGAGGTAGATCTAATGGTTAACTTGAAGATTATGTCAATGTCAGATAAGATTAACATTCGAAATATGAAAAGAGGTACTTCTGATATGATTTTTAAACCGTGAGATTGATATGATTTTTAAAACGTGAGATATCTTTGCTATGATTTCTCAAAATGTCATGTACCTCTAGTATAAATTACCTTTTTTATTATTATAAAAACAAAATCCACTACTTGAAGATTGAAGAAGAGCAAATTTCTTGATGTCGATTCTACCTATTAAAAAAAAAAAAAAATTAGTGCAAATTTCTAGATTGGCTGACAGAAATTATAAAGGTTTAGTTTTGGTGTTCACAGCTGTGGTGTCTAATCCAAATTGGAATGCTGTTGAATTAGGCTTATGTCATCTACACACTTGTATTTTTGCAGATTGACGTTCACAGCTCTGGAAGGTTTTTGTGTTCAAAATTGGAGTTGTTGAAAGGAGACAGGGAATACCAACAGATGTCTCTCTCTCTCAACATATAATAAAATAATACTTTTCTGAATCCATGAAGACATGAATAAAGAGACATGTTCTCTGCAAGATTAGGTCCGAGTGGATAAAAAGAATCCAAGAGAGAAATATAGCTGTTGGTGGATTTTTAACTTTGCATTATCACGGAAGCACCACCTTATCTTCTATTCTTCTCTCCCCTCCCTCCGACACCATTTCATATCTTCAAATGGTAGAAATGATCAAAATTTTGAAAGAAAAACTTTCCAACTACCAGGGTGATCCCCCCCCCCTTCTCTCTCTCTCTCTCTCTCTCTCTCTCTCTCTCTGCAAGAATCCTGAAAATTAATAATTTTCTAAAAAACAGAACATAAATATTATAATAATGTATAGATTTCTGGGTGCAGTATTAAATAAACTCAGAGAAGTCCCTACCTCTCTCTCTCATCTCCATGATTTTCATCACTTTCACAGTGATTGTTTTCTTGTTACCCAATTACACTGATCCACTGTGACACTAAAAACCGCATCATGCAGATGGCTGATTTCCACTTTATTCGTGTTTCCACTCTCACAAGTACGTCTCTCTCTCTCTCTCTCTCTCTCTCTCTCTCTCTCTCTCCAGCTTATCATTGTCGCTCCTGGAGGGTTCTGTCTCTGATTTCCAGTGCCATGATAGTATAATTATATGGAGACGTTTGGGCGAGGATTGCGTACATTCAATCTTTCCATTTAAGCACTGCCTGAGTGCCTGTGCCAAGTACCAAAATTCCTGGAACACTGCAGGAACCTTGAGAAGAATTTCTGAATTACTTTTGAAATCCACCTTCCCCCCCCCATACGGCACATATCATTTTGGGAGTTTAATCCCACATTGAGTCTACGGTCCTTTTATTGATATGGGAATCCCTCCACCTACTTAGTTCGAACTTTTGGGATGAAAAATTTACATGTGACAAGAGAGAATTTTTACTGTCTTCAGTCTCCACGTGTCTACAATGCATACCCTTCACTTATTGATTCAAACTTTTGGAATGTAAATTTTACTTACCAGACATCAGTTTTAATGGGGTATACCATAACATGTACCATATTAACATGCATTCAAGAGCAGATGATCATTGAACTAGTCAGTATGACTTCTGGGTGGGTGCAGTTTTGTCTCTAGGACATGATCTAAAAGCTGGACTGCAATTTGAGAAAGAGTAAATAAGCATCTGCACCATTTTATCTAATCTTCAGCCTACCAAGCAGAAGAAGGGCCCTTTGATGTGTACATATAGTTAGAAGAGGACCACACCAAGCATCTATAATTGAAACCCAAACTGAGAAGCTTTCACACATAAGTCATAATGTGATTATGTGAAACAGTCACTGACTTTATTATTTTGTTTTTTCTATTTTCTTTTAATAGTAGTTCTTATTATTTTCTGTTTCAAGAATGAATGCAGTTTGTATTATCTCTTACAAATGATAACATCCAAGAAGCCTACAACATTAAAATGTAAGTAACATAATTGAATAATATAAGAAAAATAAACTTCAGAAACGTACAGACATGCAACAGGACAATTGAACACATTGCGTAAACAATAAATTCAATTTTCTCTAACTTATAATAAACACAACCGTGCTTGAATCACATTGTAATTTGGGCCTGAAATTGTGACATGGGACAAGATCAGGGAAAACCTTTGAGATGATTTCAATATTAAACCATGGACAATCTCTAGAGTATTAGTCCTCCCAATATTAAGTTTTCTTTTAATATTTAAACATGAATCCATTCCTGAAACATATTGTTATCTCAGGTGTGTATGCAGTATCATACCCGATAGAATGTCGTTATGCACAAAGGCTGCTTTATTATTTTTTGTTTTTCTGCTATACTTGCAGACAACTTGACACAAGTATGATAAGAAATAAGAATGAAAGTATCTCAGCATAAGTTGAGAGCAAAGTTTAAGTAATCGGGTTGAGGAATATGAAATCAGACCCCAAGGGAGAGTTCGTTGGTAGAAGACCAACACCTCAAAAAAGAAGTCATTACCTCTACTCTCTTTAGGGCCACTATCTATCCAATATATATATATATATATATATATATATATATATATATATATATATATATATATATATATATGAAATCAGTCTAGTATTGGAATCACGGTCAGTTGATTCTGATTCAAATCGGCTCATACCCTGATTCAGATATCAAATCCTAAATACATGGTTGGGAGAGAGAAAGATCCTAGAAGTTAAGTAGAAGGGAAGCCATAAGGGCAATAGATCATTGGTTTTTCTACTAGTGGAACTGATTCTGTTATAAGCCAGTGAGAGCAGTCATAGTGTGCAAAACACGAGCTTTACATATAAAAATGGTACGTCTTTGGAATGTGAAATTCACATCAACGGCGCCTAAAGTTGTGGAGTGGTTACCATGTGAGAGAGGACCCAGAGGCTCAATGAATGACAAGTCACAACTCTTAGAGCTTACCCTCCAAATCCCTCCCTGGAGGTCAAGGCTCTCCTTGACTGACCGTGGGTTCTATATTGAATAGGCCTACTTGCCATCACGGGACATATATGTTTGAGTTTAAAAATCCTTAAATCCACCACTTTTTGCAGGGTTCATTTATGCTCCATTTGTTTTGACGACCATAAAATTTTAGGTGAATTTTTTATATGTAAAATAAAAAAAATCAATGTTTATTTTCAAAAGGTAAAATATAGTGATCTTTAAAGAGGATGAAAAAGAAACGGTCTTTCTTTTACTTAGTGAAAACAAACATAGAATTTTTTTTACATATAAAATATATCACGTAAAATTTTATAATAAAATTTCTACATTCCCTGTGAGAGATTCCACAACATTGGCATTGCTACACTTTTTTATTAGGGTAAATTACACCAGAGGTATCTAACATTTTGGGAAATTATACCAGAGGTACCTCATGTTTTAAAAATCATACCAAAGGTACTTGACGTTTTGAGAAATTATATCAGAGGTACATGACGTTTCAAAAATATTACATTTGGAGTATCTTTTATTTTTGTACTTTCAAATTTACCCTTGTTTAGCATAACTTTCTTGGTCCCCTTTGATTCACACTCTCACCATTCCGTTGCTGCAATGACTCACCACTCGGATTCCCATGAGTTCATCGCCGTCTCAATTGCCTACCCCCTCTTCTGCCCCTGTCCTCTCCCGTGACCCTTTCTCACTGGCAATCGCTCATCACTAGGTCATAGATCTCAACTATAGTACACAACTCTGGTGAAAACTCTGCACCCCAACTTGTTGCTTTTTCGGTGAGTGTACCAACTATTAGGCACCAAATAAGGATAGTTCAATAAGAAACGATCAATCCTTGAAAGTTTGAGGTAGATCTAATGATTGACTTGAAGGTTATGCCAATGTCAGATAGAGTTAACGTTCGAAATATGAGAAGAGATATCTCTAGTATGATTTTTAAAACGTGAGATACCTTTGCTATGATTTCTCAAAATGTCGGATACCTTTAGTATAAATTACCCTTTTTATTATTATGAAAACAAAATCCACTACTTGAGGATTGAAGAAGAGCAAATTTCTGGATGTCGATTCTACCTACTAAAAAAAAAAAATAGTGCAAATTTCTAGATTGGCTGACAGAAATTATAAAGGTTTAGTTTTGGTGTTCACAGCTGTGGTGTCTAATCCGAATTGGAATGCTGTTGAATTAGGCTTATGTCATCTACACACTGGTATTTTTGCAGATTGATGTTCACAGCTCTGGAAGGTTTTTGTGTGTTCAAAATTGGAGTTGTTGAAAGGAGACAGGGAATAACAACAACAGATGTCTCTCTCTCTCTCTCTCTCAACATATAATAAAATAATACTTTTCTGAATCCATGAAGACATGAATAAAGAGACATGTTCTCTGCAAGATTAGGTCCGATTGGATAAAAAGAATCCAAGAGAGAGAAATATAGCTGTTGGTGGATTTTTAACTTTGCATTATCACGGAAGCACCACCTTATCTTCTATTCTTCTCTCCCCTCCCTCCGACACCATTTCATATCTTCAAATGGTAGAAATGATCAAAATTTTGAAAGAAAAACTTTCCAACTACCAGGGTAATCCCCCCCTCTCTCTCTCTCTCTGCAAGAATCCTGAAAATTAATAATTTTCTAAAAAACAGAACATAAATATTATAATAATGTATAGATTTCTGGGTGCAGTATTAAATAAACTCAGAGAAGTCCCTACCTCTCTCTCTCATCTCCATGATTTTCATCACTTTCACAGTTATTGTTTTCTTGTTACCCAATTACACTGATCAACTGTGACACTAAAAACCGCATCATGCAGATGGCTGATTTCCACTTTATTCGTGTTTCCACCCTCACAAGTACCCTTCTTTACGTCTTCTCTCTCTCTCTCTCTCTCTCTCTCTCTCTCTACAGCTTATCATTGTTGCTCCTGGAGGGTTCTGTCTCCGATTTCCAGTGCCGTGATAGTATAATTATATGGAGAAGTTTGGGCGAGGATTGCGTACTTTCAATCTTTCCATTTAAGCATTGCCTGAGTGCCTGTGCGAAGTACCAAAATTCCTGGAACACTGCAGGAACCTTGAGAAGAATTTCTGAATTACTTTTGAAATCCACCTTCCCCCCCACAATACGGCACATATCATTTTGGGAGTTCAATCCCACATTGAGTCTACAGTCCTTTTATTGATATGGGAGTCCCTCCACCTACTTAGTTCGAACTTTTGAGATGAAAAATTTACATGTGATAAAAGAATTTTTACCGTCTTCAGTCTCCACGTGCCTACAATGCATACCCTTCACTTACTGATTCAAATTTTTGGAATGTAAATTTTACTTACCAGACATCAGTTTTAATGGGGTATACCATAACATGTACCATATTAACATGCATTCAAGAGCAGATGATCATTGAACTAGTCAGTCTGACTTCTGGGTGGGTGCAGTTTTGTCTCTAGGACATGATCTAAAAGCTGGACAGCAATTTGAGAAAGAGTAAATAAGCATCTGCACCATTTTATCTAATCTTCAGCCTACCAAGCAGAAGAAGGGCCCTTTGATGTGTACATATAGTTAGAAGAGGACCACACCAAGCATCTATAATTGAAACCCAAACTGAGAAGCTTTCATCACACATAAGTCATAATGTGATTATGTGAAACAGTCACTGACTTTATTATTTTGTTTTTTTCTATTTTCTTTTAATAGTAGTTCTTATTATTTTCTGTTTCAAGAATGAATGCAGTTTGTATTATCTCTTACAAATGATAACATCCAAGAAGCCTACAATATTAAAACGTAAGTAACATAATTGAATAATATAAGAAAAATAAACTTCAGAAACGTACAGACATGCAACAGGACAATTAAACACATTGCGTAAACAATAAATTCAATTTCCTCTAACTTATAATAAACACAACCGTGCTTGAATCACATTGTAATTTGGGCCTGAAATTGTGACATGGACAAGATCAGGGAAAACCTTTTGAGATGATTTCAATATTAAACCATGGACAATCTCTGGAGTATTAGTCCTCCCAATATTAAGTTTTCTTTTAATATTTAAACATGAATCCATTCCTGAAACATATTGTTATCTCAGGTGTGTATGCAGCATCATAACCACATATTAAAAATATGAATCATCCAAAAGCTACTGAAAATGTTAGGTTTCGTTACAAAAGTGAAACCTAGCTTTAGTTGTGGTTATGGAACATAGTCAAGAAATCTTTCAGGCAAGGGAAATTTACAGAAGCCTCAACCATTGACTTCCTTGGGGTTATGACGTTAGTGACCCTTCAGAGGGTCAACACCATCTTTTGACGGCGGCTATCCATCAAGATATTCTGTTGGACTAGTAGAGCCCTGGGGAAAAAGAGAACCAAACTTGTTTACAGGAGAAATTCTGCAGGCTATGATCTGATGATTATGGAAACAAGATTTTCCTAAGTGTAAATGCACATTTGATCGTAATTAAGATTTCTAGTATAGAACCTTCAACCAAAAATCTAACTAGTGCATACAGATGCTTTCTAAAATTCTTAGGTTAGCTTTTCTACTCAGATTTTGTCAAGAGATTTGAAATTACCTTCATCTGATGGTCATCAATACATTCAAACTTAGTGGCTAATACTTAATTTTGATATATTCAACGGAGCAACCAGTCCAATACAGATTTGGAACACCTAAAAAATTTCTAACCTAATCTTTTCTGAGAGTTGAGCCGTAAGTCTTAAAAAGATACACAAATGCATCCATAAAAATGCGAAAGCAGCAGCCAATTCCTAAATGGTTTAAATAGCTACAAAAATATTTCAGTGGCAGTTCCCCAACATGACATGAATGGAATAAATGTAAAATTACGAGGCTTGGGCTGGCCATAATTGTCCTTAGGTGGATTTTAGGGCCATTTAGTAAACAGGTCATACTCAGATTGAGAAGTGTGACACCCAATCTGTCTGATCCATTAATTTTTCAGTCATTAAAATTTAAAAATATTATCCTAATAGGATGCATAGCTCGGTGGTGTTTTCTTTCTCATGCATAGGAGTCTCAATCTAGATTGCCAACCGAAAATGTTTTTTTTTTCCTTCTAAATGTGTTCATATTGTACCAAGAGCATACAGCAGATGCAACCTTTAAGGCTCCATGATGCACTATTGCAATCACAAATTAGGGTGAGCCACTGGTGGTATGGGGTTTCATATTCAATCAGCATGATAAGAGTAGCAATGCGAATCTGGTCACTGAAGACAAGTCTACAAGAAAAATGCAAGCATACAATGAGTGGGTGGTGCAATGGCATATTTCTCTAAATTGTCGAGCAATAACATTAAGAATATTAATTAATCACGTGGCATTGAGACCGTGTAAGGAGGAAATATGGAGAATCACATGTGTCCAACATTTTCCAATAACTGTACTACAGGTACCAGGCCAAGCAAATTACAAGGCAGACAAAAGGGCCTCAAGAGTTTTGGCAGATAAGAGTAGAAGTTTGGCCATATTCTCTGCTTTGAAAAATAGAATTCTAGAGTTTCTCAGATTTCTTAAGTGACACTTTTCACTTGTAATGTACTGACTGACCTAAAATTGGAAAGTAGCCCTAAGGGGAATTTTGTGGAAGCATACGATAGAAAAGAAAAGGAAAAAAAGTCCATTCATCTCTACCAGTTGAAATGGAGATGCAATCTAATCAGAATTGTAACAAAATATAGAATAGAAAATAAACCAGAACAGAGAGAGAAGAGGAGAGGTCGATTGTATAGAGAAGAAGCAGAATCGTTTGAGAGCTCCTCTCCTAATACTAGTATATATAAAGAAAGAGTCCAAGACTACAAAGGATTCTAATCTAAAGCTACCGCCAGTAGCCTACTGCAAACCTAATAACTAATTAGTCCAAAACAGTAAATAGAAAATAACAATAGAGTTCAAACTATAATAGGAAATAATCTAACTAGAGTCATAGACTAGATAGGACTTCAGGACTGTCAAGTCCTATCCCAACTCAGCAACAAGAGTCCTTCTCCAACTGTGTATCAGAAGTAAGTCCTCCACAATGAGGACAGTATTAGATGAAGAAGTCCTACACGATAAGGATAATGAGTAGGTCCTCTACCGTGTGGACTGCAATACAGTTTAACAAGAATTATAACTTTATTCTTCATATTTTTAATACACCATTGGCAATTAAGAAAGAACAATAAATTTCAGTTGCTTTTTTTTTAACAAATAAATAAATATAACTCCTCAGTCAAACCAGAACATATACTAATAATACCTATAAAACTTGATTGATTTCTTGACTTCTAGTGCCCAGTTGTTATCAAGTGGAATTTCCACCAGGCCTTGCTGTTTGACATCCATCCAGAAGCTCATCCACACAGAAGTGATGTAGGTCTTCATACATATTTTTTCCATCATTGGACCATTTCTAGTGATCTTTTGCAGTCAAGCTTCAGCCTCTCCAACTCCATTTCGGTAGCCGCTGAAGAACCCTGTTGCTGAAGAAGAAATAAGAGAACAACATTTGAATAAAATAGCATAAGATGATTGATGTTCAATATCTATAAGAAAACCATAAAACCAAGTCTTATTTCTTGTCATAAGAGCATATATTGGGATTGTTGTTGTCCTATTTTTTTTTTATCATGGAAATATTTTTTTTTTTTAATTTCCTAGCTAGGATGAAAATAAAAAAAAAATTCAAGAAACTTTCTGAACGCAGTAAATAAGATTTTGTACCTAACACCCCCCGAAAAGTTATTTCTTTTCTTTTTCTGAGAAAATATCATGGTATTCTCTTGTTCCCACATGACCTGTACAACCAGCTCAGTCAAGTCTCTTCAAAACATCCCTGCTGTTCATGTGACTAATGTTGACACACCATTGCAATGTTTTGAACTGTCGACCCTCTCTTGCTTTTGCTTCAGTCCCCTTGTTGAACCATGGGACTTTGAGAACTGGATAGAACTTTTCCAGCAACCTGGTTTTTCAGAGAACCACTAGAATTGACAATCAAACTGTTTGGCCATGGTTATATAATGACACAGAGCATGACTTCATTTGAAATCTTTCTTGCACCAAAAAGAAATAAAATACTTCACTGCTCGGTTAGTGCACTATTAAGCCCCATGATTGAGTATTAAATTAGCTCCTGATTAATAGTTATCACATTTTCCAAGATTTAAAAGCTTCCTTTATAAAATGGATCTCCAAATTGGCACTAATTTCAAAATTTTGAGAACTTAACTTATTTCTCAGAAATTAAATCAAATAAATACATATTTGATGTAAGAGATAATTGATAAGTAATTACTATACTTAATATCAGTTGTCTTCCCAAAAGGACACTATTTTTTTTTATATCAACACTAAAAGCAAACTTCTTATAAATAACAATGACAAGGCACATACATTTGTAGTTATTGTAATGATGTCATCAGGGATCGCATGGGGCATCAACCAACTAAGACTTTATCCAGTGGGGCATCCAGGTCAGGTTTTAGAACTCTAACCCTATTGGCCAAGCTTCAAGGACCATGGCCTAGCTGAATCATCTGTTTTAATTAATAAAGCATTTCGAAATGAAAAACAATACTAAATATTTAGGACAAAAGAATGTCAATCCAGCAACCTTGAGTATGATAACCTATAAGACTGATTAACGCTCAAATAGGTAATTGAACAATGAAAGTACAAAGACCAACAACTATATTCTTCCTTAAGGGAAAATATGCAAACCAAACAAGTCAAGGCCATGAGTTATATGCAGAACAAATAGAAAATGTGGGGAAAAAAATTCAATAGTACTTTTAACAACCACATGATTCAAGCACATTAAGGCCATAGAGAAAAACTAAAACCTGAAGCTCATGAATTTGATTCTTCATCACATGAAAGCTATGGTATGTAGCATCTAGAGGTTCATCGCAAGAAGGCTCAGGTGCAATTACAGCCCTCGGTTCATTATTATCGGTGGATGAATTTAGATATTGGTTCAATGGTGGAGGTAATGACAATGCAGCCCTTCTAAATAGGGGAGCTTGAGCACTGACTACTTTCCGATTAATTCCAAAGAGCTGTTGCTGAATGATAAAAACATTGTAAACGGGACCTGAGAGAAACACAGCAAAGTTCATTATCCAAAGAAAAGATTTACCTTACAAAATTCTAAACACTGAAGTAACAATTCACTAATTGGAAAATGACAATCAAATACAAAACTGTTTATGTATATTTTGATTGGGTATGTACCCATTACTTGCATATGTATAAAAAGCATCTATGGATTTGTATTATCACAAATCCGTTTTTTTTACCATTATAAATTCTAGATCTTTCATACGCCACTTCATTTGGAGCTCTCAATATCAAGTTGCAAGCATCGTTTTAAAATCTGGACCAGGGATCAAACCAAAGAGGAACCCAGCTCCGGCTTTAGCTTTATCCAGTCAAACCACTGTTTACTCACACATTAAAAAAAGGAGGGGGGGGGGGGGGGGAACAAGATCCCTAGGCTAGCGGAATAGAAACAGATTCCCGGTCTGCAAGCCTATATTCCTCATGGCAAGTCAGCTGAGGCTGAGATTTTGGGGACATGTAGATTGTAGACCTCAAGGCTCCCTGCTCACATGTCTAGTCTCAGCTCAAACAGAGTTTTCCAAGTGGCAAAACAGAGCATTGAAAAATTAAGAGAGATCTAGTAGTGATGGGAGTACCAGTAGGCACGCATGGACATACACAGAGATTCATGCCAATATACAGGGGGGGTATCTGATTGAAGTAGGCTCTGAAATTTGAGAACTGGCTATGCCAATATACAGGGGGGGTATCAGATTGAAGTAGGCTCTGAAATTTGAGAACTGGCTATGCCAATATACAGGAGGGTATTTGATTGAAGTAGGCTCTGAAATTTGAGAATTGGCTAATCCAGATCATATCTTCTCTATCCAACTGTCTGAAGGGCTAAATCACCATTCCATGTAGTACAAATAGGTGTGCTGGACCAGGTATTTGTCTCTAGTCTGCCAGGCCAGGGGGAATTTTTCAAAAAATAAAAAAGTATAAAAAATTCAATTTTGGAAAAACCGGGGACTGAAATTGTGCCTAGCAAACCACTTTAGAGTCAGACCCTATTAATTATGGTTGGAAGATCACAATTGTATTCTTCTGTTGCTGAATGTTTTCAATTTCTGGACAAAAATAATGAGTACATAGATACTGTTAACTTGCTTGATACTTCAAAATTGTAACACCCCTTATTGTATGATGTGTACATGTGCCTATACCTACTTGGCATATTGATACTAATCAGTCCCCGTACCTAAGATTTAATAATTAGACAAATGACTCCTAGTCATATATCAACACACGAAAACCCACCCATATTAAACCACTGCAATTAAAATAAAAAAAAACTCAACACTAAGCATTAGAAGCAGGCTAAGCAGCTGGATGTTTTGTCTCTTGAATTCTTGCAAGACTTTAGTGAGGGATAATAAAAATAGTAAATATTAGATCAGCAAAGATCAGCACACAGAGAACTAAATGATCCTATCAATTGGGAGGCTAACAGACTGAATGGCTGGTCAGTTGATGACCTTGACTAATGGGTGGGTTGAACATGGGAAATGAGTTTTAATTGCCGGACTAATCAAGAGCTGGCATCAAGCTCCATCTCATCTCTACCTAGTCAGTTGACCTCTAAAATATTGAACATTGCTTACGAAAAAATGAAAATGCAATACACTTTTTAATAGTCAAAACATTAAATCATGCAACTGATGTAACCAGAATCTTGTGCAACAATGTTACCTTTTGGATGTTTAAATATATGAACAATGTTACGGGTTTTAGTGTCCTAAACTCAAAGTAAACCATCCTCTGATCCAGAAACTAATAAGCTTCCATTCGAGCCGATTGCCAAGCAAGTAACTGCCTTACTGTTGAACCAAACACCAGAAACTAAAACAAATAAGAAATGAGGTCAAATTCAAGAGAAGTGAAATTCGCAATGTAAACACAGTGGCATTAAAGCTAAAAGTTGCAAGATAAAAGGTTCATTTTATTATCAAAATGGGCTTCAGACTTCTATTGAAATGCCTCCCATAAATTATTTTCTGGCAAGTTATGCTTGTTTGATATAGGTATAGAACGGTATACAATTGGACAAATATGTAATTCCTTGAATACAGCAACTCTGGCAAAGTGCTTGTTCCAGGGCGGTAACTTGGGACTTCATTACAGAATTGAAATCACTGAAGTTGTAGCCAATTTTATGAGCTTGAAGCAATATGTACTCATGTGCTTAGGAGTATGAAAAATCAGGTTACATCAACAACTAGAGCTGCATTCTTAATGCCTTTCAGTATGTTATGACAAAGCATGATTGCCTTGTGTGTCAAGATAATCAAATCCCAATATATATATATATATATATATATATTAAAAAGAATGATTTTTTGTACTGTAAAATTTAAACTATCCAGAGAATTCCATTAAAAAGAAGAAGATATACAACAAATAAATGCATGTAAAACTGCAGATAAAAAATTTAATTAATCAGAATATAAAAATAACAAACCTGTGATCAGACAGTGAAACAATGATATGCTTCCCATAACTGCAATTAGATGAGCTTTCAGCATTAAGTGCAGCAACTGATATCTTCCCATCTCTACTGCCAGCATAAAATACATGTTCACCAGGATCTAGTACAACTGCATCTATAATAGAGAGGAACTCAATAGTTCTCAACAAATTTCTTCGGATAGGCTCCAAACCTTAGACAATTCATGTCAGGATATTACTTTTATTTATTTATTTATTAGTTTTTGGTGTAAGTAGAAAAGGTTGCATAATTAAAAACATTATGGTAAAGAAATGTCAACAGAACAATAATAATCTGTGTAGGTTGGAAAAAAAATGCAACAAAATGAGCTTAAAATAGTTTAGCAGTATTCATGGTAGAGAACCTATACCCTTCTCACATTCAATTTTCAAGACAATACCAAATTACCATGGCATGTGGCTCATCTTTTAAAGCAAAGTTGCACTTTTTTTTTTTTGGGGGGTCTATTTAAGACTTCAATCACACCTTCAAGTCATATACTGCACATTTGAGGCTCAACTGGAGCTTTGATGTGGGTGTGTCGTCCTTACCCCATTGACCCAGCAAAATGTGTCACATGAATTGGCAACTTTAGACAGGTAGGTTACAAATTGGACTGCTGTCACGACATTGACACACCATATAGTGAACTTTCACTTCTGTATTTTCAGCCATTAAAACAACCTGTCGAAAGTAACATTCTTAACCATTCCCCAACATTTCATATACATGGGAAAATGCCTAGGCTGAAATGTACCAAATGATTACATGGCAATGGGCAACATGCCCAACAAATTTGTGTGCAAACTACACTGCCACGTGGAAGTTATTAGGCTTTTCAAGGCCAATGACGCAGATAAACCAGAAAAGTGGGTTTATTTTAGTGAAATAGGCTTCAGTTTGGGCTCTATAACTGTTGAAGCTTTCGTCCAATGGGTTTCCTTCATAATAGACCATTTTAATGTGTCTAAATATCAGTACAGTCTAGGACTACGAGATCAGTCAAGTAGGATTAGTTTAACTCAAATTTGTGGGGTTATGGGTCTAAAATATGGGTAGAAGCTAGGTCTACGAGATTAATCTAATAGGATTAGTTTAATTCAAATTTGTGGGGTTATTTGAATCATTTTTATGTTAAAAGTTAGCTAAGTCTTGTCATAGAATTATTAAGAATTTGAGTCCAGTTCTCATTCTAAGTATATGTTCTGTTATTAGAGTCCTAGTTTTGAGTTGGAAATGGTAGTCTGTTTTGACTATTCCAAGTAGTAGTTTGAGTAATAAATCAGTTGAGGACTGTTAAAGAATTACAAGGATGAAAAATGGTAGTCATGTCGTAGAATTATTAAGAATTTGAGTCCATATTTCATTCTAAGTCTATGTTCTGTTATTAGAGTCCTAGTTTTGAGTTAGAGTGTCGAATGGTAGTCTGTTTTGACTATTCCAAGTAATAGTTTGAGTTATAAATCAGTTGAGGACTGTTAAAGAATTACAATGACGAAAAATTTTGACCTACTTTTCTATAGCAGTAAAAGCAGGGAACTCAACTAATGCAATTGGTTGGGTATTTAAAAAATAAAAATAAAAAAATAAAAAAGAGACCCTAGAGGCTGATGCATACTGATCCCACACACTCAACTAGGATGTTTGTGAGTTATATTTGGTTTTCAAATAATTTGCTGTGCTCCTAGAATGGTCCACTAGCATTCTTGAATTGAAAATGCAGATTAGTGATTCCACCTTTGGATTCAAGAAACCAGAGTAAAAAATATAGGCTTGCAATAATGGTGGCACTAGGAAAATCATAACCCTATTAGGGATTTAGGCTCTAGGTGCTTGTAGCTAAAGAGGGTAGATCAAGGTTTGGGTCCAGTGATTTGAAATCTGAACAGAGAATGGTTAATGGAAAAATTACTGAGGTCAGAACCTAGGACAGAAACAGAGAATTAAAAATAGAAAATAAACTAGGACAAAATAAGTCTCAGTTGGGAAGAGAACTGTCAACTCACAAACTAGAGCTTCGTTGGGGCTGAAACTCCTAGACAGGAAAGACTTAAAAGGGCCTGGAATCTCAGGGAAACCGATGTTCCTATCAGCAGGCGATAGGGCTGGAACTAGCCTGTGGCCAGAACAGAGTAGGTTAGTAGGTTGAGTTTGTTGAAGACAGAGAAATCAGGGACTAGTTCAGCAGGGAATGGTGGAAGGAAATTATGGAAGAAGATACAGAACAAGCAGATCAGAATTGAGAGAGCAATACAGACTTGCAGGTTGCTGACATTGTCACTAAGACAGAGCATGCAAAGGGATTAAAAAGGTTAGCAAAACTGACCCGATCAATGGTTATTAGTAGAGGTACTTGCAGGAGTAAAGAGTAGCAGAACAGGGAATAAACACAGCCTAAACCATGCATCTCAGACCCATGTCAAGACCTAGGGAATCCACCCAGTCAGACCAAAGAAAGACCACTCCTTACACTGAATCCACACAGGAATAACTTAAAAATAGAAAATTTCATTTACTGAGAATTCTCTACAACTGAGGAGGTAAATCTCTATTTATAGTGCAGGGAAAAGCCTCCTTAGTTGTGTAACAACTAACATGTACAAAGCTTCCAATCTAAGACAATAACAAAATAGAAACTAACTCTAATTTCATTTACTGAGAATTCTCCACAAATGAGGAGGTCAATATCTATTTATAGTGCAGGGAAAAGCCACCTTACTTGTGTAACAAGTACAAAGCTTCCAATCTAAGACAATAAACAAAATAGTAACTAATTTTACCTGGCTAACAGACTTTCTAAACTGGAAGAAAACTAGATTTGAATTGAGAAAAAAAAAAGCTCAATCTACTGCTGCCGGAAATCTTCTACAAACTTGCTATTGCTGGATAAGACCAAATTAGAACCAAATCAAGAGGAATCAACCACCTACTTCCCCTTTCTCTTCCTTCTGACTGCATCAGATAAATTTCTAAGGAATTGACTACATGGTAAAATAGGCAATGGACTATGAGAATTAAGATCTCTTTGGGGTTGAAGTGGTACAGCAGTGCAGCTAGAGTGGTGGTGATGTTTCTTGATAAATTTCAGGGCTTTAAGATGAGAAAGGCTCTAGGGTTTAAAGAGTGGTACAGGCTGATGATTAGAAAGGACTGCCAGATGTTGCTGAATGCCAAAATATTGAGTATGAGTAAAATTTGAGAGAACTTTTGACACCAGTGACGAAGGCCACATGAAAGAAATAGTTGCATGTCAGAAAAAGTAAAGCAGAAATTTTATAGAAAAGAGGGAAGCTGAAAAGAAAAGCAACGAATCCAACTCAGAACTACAAGCCCACAGATAAAAACGAGCAAGAGGGCGAAAAAATTCATTATTCATCAACCAAAAATGTGTAAGGACAGACAGTTATGCATTTTAAAGCCAAAACCTATTAAGACCATCAAAGATGTGTAAGCGTAGTTGCTATGTATGCATTTTACAGCCAACACCTCTTAAGACTATGAGTCAGTAATCCTCCTGCTTAAATCATAATTCAAAAATATAAGCATCTCCTATTCCAAATCTGCCCATGCTTCTCCAGCTAGCAGAACAAAGCAAAACCAATTTTTTTTTTTTTTTTTGGCTATACAAGCAAAACCAATATTAAATCCAGTGGCCTAATGAATTACATTCTAACCCACTTTGAATTAATACAAAAATGCCCATGCAACTAAAGAAATAAAGATAAATAACTCCAAAACAACCAGCTATTTGACAATCTACTTCAAGGCAGGCTGCCCTATAGAATATCAAGTGCTATAACTCCAACATGAAAATAGACCCAAACATGGAACTAAGAAGTAGAAAAACTACCCAAATAGCAGAAAATGATGTAACTCTCCAAATAGCAGAAAATGATGTAACTCTTCACTTAATATTTTTCTTTCTTGCAGTCTACCTAGCCAAACCCTTAACATGGATTCGCAAACAAAAGATATTCAGCGTAATTCTAGGGCAGTCCCCTTAAACTATGCGTTACACTTGGTCCCTAATGTAGCAAAAAATGGGCAAAGATGCGATGATAAATAGGCAAGCGTTCTCGCATCGTGGACAAGTGCGTAAAAAAGTTAGTCCATAAGTGTAGGACTAAATTAGCATCTTGGAACATAAGATCTTTAACGGGTAATAGTCTAGAATTGATAGATGTTATGAAGAGAAGAAGGATTAATATAGCTTGCATTCTAGAGACTAGATTAAGAGTAAAAAAGCTAAGGAGTTGGATGACTTTAAACTTTGGTATACAGGGGATAAAAATAATAGCAGTGGAGTGGACCTAATAGTGGATAAAGATTTGGAGAATGATGTGGTGGATGTTAAAAGATACAGTGATAGGATTATAGTCATCAAGTTCGTAATAGAGAAAGAGGTCGTCAATATAATTAGCTTTTACGCAACCCAAGTAGGATTGGATACAAGTAGTAAGCTACAATTTTAGGAACACATGGATCGATTAATGCAAAGTTTTAGACAAGGAGGAAATATTATAATAGGGGGTGAACTGAATGGACTTGTAAGGGGAGATCGTAGAGGTTATGAAGGTGTACATGGCGGATATGGTTTTGGAGTGAGTAATGAAGAATGGACTTTAATTTAGATTTTACTGTGGCTTATGATTTATCCATTGTAAACACATACTTTAAAAAGAAAAGAACATCTAGTCACCTTCAAAAGTGAACATCATAATAGCCAAATAGATTTTTTTCTAACTAGAAGGTCGAATAGGTTGTTATGTAGGGATTATAAGTTTATACCAGGGAAGAGCCTAGCTACTCAACATAAATTAATGATTATGGAAATATATCTCATTACGCACCCCAAGTAAAATTGGATGCGAGTAGTAAGCTACAATTTTGGGAACACATGGATGGATTAATGCAAAGTTTTAGACAAGGGAAAAATATTATAATAGGAAAAGATCTAAAAGGACTTATAGGGAGAGATTATAGAGGTTATGAAGACGTACATGGAGGATATGGTTTTGAAGTGAGGAATGAGAAGGGGACTTCAATTTTAGAATTTGTTGTGGCTTATGATTAAAATCCATTGTAATCACATACTTTGAAAAGAGAAGAATATCTAGTCACCTTCAAAAGTGGGCATCATAGTACCTAAATAGATTTTTTTTTCCTACTAGAAGGTCTAATAGGTTGTTTTGTAAGGATTGTAAGGTTATACTAGGGGATAGCCTAACAACATAGATTAACAACATAGATTACTGGTCATGGATATGTGTCTCATTACAAAGTTAGGTTTTTTTGCGCTAGGATAAGGTAAACTTAAAGGAGATACCATGAAAGCTTTTACTGATAATGTAGTCAAACAAGGAAAGTAAGACTTTGAGGGAGACATAATACAATGTAGAATAAGATGATTGCTTGTATTAAGAAAGTTGCTAAAGATGTCCTAGGTGTATCAAAAGAAAACATCATTCCCTTCAAGAGTCTTGATGGAGGGATAATGAGGTTCAAGTAGCCATTAAATCTAAGAAAGATAGTTTTAAGATATGACAAAATACTAAGAATATATAGGATCTAAAAAGATAGACGTGTCAGAATTGAAGCAAAAAATAGTGGGACAAGTAAAGGTGAAGAAATATGAAGATCTTCTTAACAATCTGAACACAAAGGAAGGAGAAAATAAAATAGCTAAAATAACGGAAAGGAAGGAAAAAATAAAATAGCTAAGATGAGGGAAAGGAAGAGTAGAGATTTAGATCATATTAAATGTATTAAAAGTGTAGATGGTAGATTTCTAGTAAGGGATGAAGACATTTAAGAGAGATGGAATGATTATTTATACAACCTACTAATGAAAACACTTCGAGTATTAGTGTCCCAGAATGCCACATTACACACTAGGACACTACATATCATAGATATATACGCAAAATTAGGATAACATAAGTAAAAGAAGCTTTAAGGAGAATGAGCATAGGCAAAGCACCAAGCCCAGATGATGTCCCAACAGAAATTTGGAAGATCCTATGAATCTATGGAGTATCTTGGCTAACGAAGCTATTCAATAAGACTATGAGCATAAGGAAAATGTCAATCAATACAGGAAAAACATTTTGGTTTCGATTTATAAAAATAAAAATGATATTCAGAGTTACAATAACTATGGAAGCGTAAAACTAATGATTTATACTATGAAACTATGGGAGAGAGTTGTTGAAATCCACATGAGACAATAAATTACTATTACGGAGAACCAGTTTGGTTTTATGCCAAGTAAATCCACGATATAAGCTATTTACTTACTTAAGAGACTCATAGAAAGATTTAAAAAGACAAGAAGGACCTCCAAATGGTTTTTATTGAACTAAAAAAAAAACTTTATGATAGAATCCCAAAAGAGTTAATCTGATAATTACTAGAGAAAAGAAGTGTTTTAAGCAAATATGTGGACATAATCAAAGATATGTATTATAATGTGATGACTAATGTGAGAGCCGTGGGGGTCAAGGTAGTGAATTTTCAATTACAATTAGGTTACATCAAGGATCATCTTTAAGCCCTTTTCTGTTTGCCTTCATTATGAATGATTTAACCAGTGTCATTAAGATGAAGTTCCTTATTGTATTTTTTATTGATGATATTGTTTTGGTGGATGAGACAAAAGTAGGGATTAACGCTAAGTTGGAGCTATGGAGATCAACATTGGAATCAAAAGGTTTTAAGATAAGTAGAGACGAAGTATATGGTATGTAACTTTAGTCATACAAAGACGGATAATTAGGTGGTAAAAATTGATGAAAGGGAGATACAACAAAGTGATTATTTTAGGTATCTAGGTTCATTCATAAATAAAGAAGGTGGTACAGAGGGCAATGTTTCACAGAGGATTAAAATAAGATGGATGAAGTGGAGAGGTGCATCTCGAGTGCTATGTGATCGGCGTATTCCTATAACACTTTAAAGAAAATTTTATAGAATAGTCATTTCACCGACTATGATATATGGTGCGAAATGTTGGACAGTAAAGAAACATGATATCGAGATGGATGTGTGGCAAAACTAGAAAGTTTAAAGTAAGGAAGATCATATTAGAGTTGATTTGGGAGTAGTGCCAATACATGATAAACTACTACAAATTTGTTTGAGATGACTATGTTTAACGGAGTCCGCTAGATGCTCCAGTACAGAGGAGTGATTTGACTTAGATTGAAAGATTTAAAAAAACTAGACACAGACCTAAGATGACTCTAGGAGAGGTGGTGAGGAAAATCATGCATAGCTAAGGCCTTGTTTCAAATATGACATCAAGCAAAGCTGATTGGAAGAC
The DNA here is from genome assembly GCA_028583415.1 of Protea cynaroides. Lineage (NCBI taxonomy): Eukaryota > Viridiplantae > Streptophyta > Magnoliopsida > Proteales > Proteaceae > Protea > Protea cynaroides. The sequence continues at coordinate 90,701 of JAMYWD010000018.1, forward strand.
AAGAATCCATGTAATGAGCCCCATTTAGTTGGTTCAAGGATTTCTTGTTATTGCAATCTACCTCCTTTGCTTTTAAGATTCCCATCAGAGACTCTCACCTATGTTAAAGAAATCTAAAATATGGCCAGTTTTAAGAACAAGTTGTTATCTAAGGTGTTGGATAAGTGTTAAGAGTCCGAATTAACAAAGGGGGCTGTAAACTTTTGGGGGTAATAGTTGCACTAATGCTGTTCATATCATTTTGTACTTTCGTGTTCATCTCCATCTCCTTACCCTTAAGGATCAGGTATTATTTATCATAGCTTCCACGCCACTGTCTTAAATTTTAAAATAAGCATTGCAACCTACGACTACGAGTTATGGTTATATAAGACATTTAATGAAACTCAATTGAAGAACTAGCAAACCTTACACGTTCGATCCTTAGAAGCAAACACAATAATTGCATTGCATCCTCCATAACCTGAAACAACATCGGTCACGCATAAAGTGTGTTCAGAGAAACTATGTTCAAAGAAATGTTTTGCTGCTTCCCTCCCAACATCATCAAACATCCTATCAGGAAAAAAAAATCGAATTAGTAAAGCCATAAGGGTTTTACTCATCAATATGATATAACCTATTTATAACATCCCCAAAAATAATCACAATGGCATGAGCAAGAAAAAGGTTATAAAGTACATGAGAAGGGACCAGACTCTGACACATCCATCCTCTGCCCCAGAAATTAACAATGATTCATCTTCCGATAGTACTAAGCATGTAACAGCTCTGTAATGAGCATGCCACCGCTTAAGTAGCCTGCCACTAGAAACCTGGCTTGTAAAATATGCATCAACAGATAAAAAGAAAAAATGGGAACCAATAAAAAATGTCTCCATGCATTCAAATGTCCAAAAAAATACCTAATTTTGCAGCAACATAACGACATATCCAGGAAAAAAGAACAAAACCTCACCACCCAAAAATAAATGTCCCCAGATGATCCTCCCCCGATGAGATATGTGCCCTCACTATTAGAAACAAATGGATTGATTGGTTCGGCAGGAAAGCTTTTAACTTCCACCTGAGGCTGCAAGACCAGGAAACCAAAACAGTGGCATGGTCACCAGTTACTCAAATACCGATAAAGAAGCGCCAGCTCAATTACATTTAATACACTTCACCATTTCTCTTCCATCCAATTTCAATAATGCAAATGAGCACCTTGGTAACGTATGAGAGCATTTTGAATACTTTTCGTGTGATTATGAAGTAGAATTTCACTAATTCAAATGAACGTAGTCACCTCAGTACTCAGTAAGCATTTGAAAATCTTTCCCATGAATATAAGGTAAACTCGAAGTTTCTTGTTTGTGTAATTTCTTCGTTGTTGTAAGACCTAATAAGTTACTAGTATTTGAAGAAAAACAGGGCAGGGGATAAAAGAGAGATATGAAAGAGGAAACCTTGTTACGAGACCAGTAGAGAATGGAGCCGGACGATAAAGAGGTGTCTCGGAGCTGCGAAGACGCAAGGAAGGGACGACCCACACAATTGAGGCCATGAGGAGCAGAGGGACACGATCGATAACGGAGACGCTCTGCGCCCGAATACAAGTCCCAGCAACCGATACCAGCATCAACGGGTGACAAAGCGATTACCACTTCCATGGGAATTTCTCGCACATGAACTTCTTGAGAAAGGAAGATGGAAGAAATCTTAATTCGGAGAACTTATACTGTCACTCCCAGACTCTCTGCTAACACAACGAACTCCTGCAACTCTTGAATCTTAAATGCTCTCACGTCGACCAGTGAACCACTTAAGATCACCGACTCGCAGTCTCACCGCCAAACCAGGAAATTTTGGTGACGAGAAGGTTTTGGATTGGTTTATCATCATATAATATTTTAAGGTTTGACTGAATAACAAGCGCCCGTGGCCTAATGGATAAGGCGTCTGACTTCTAATCAGGCGATTGTGGGTTCGAGTCCCACCGGGCGTGCAATTTTCTTTTGCTTTTTCTCCTAAAAAAACGATTAGGGGTGAGGAGAGAGAGATTTAGAATTTAGTCATGAGAAGGCATAAGAAAGGATCCCAAATTTGCCTTTTTAAAAAAAAAATTTCCTCAAAAAAAAAAGAAGGATTAATGCTAAATTGGGGTTATAGAGATCAACATTGGAATAAAAAATGGAGCTATGGAGATCAACATTTGAATGAAAAGTTTTAAAGATAAATAGAATGAAGACGGAATATATAGTGTAAATTTAGTCACATAAACGCAAAAAGATTAGGGTGAGGAGAGAGAGAGATTTAGCTAGTGAGAAGGCATAAGAAAGAATCCCAAATTTGCCCTTTTAAGAAAAAAAAATTTTCTCCCAAAAAACAGGGATTAACGTCAAATTGGAACTATAAAGATCAACATTGGAATCAAATGTTTTAAAGATAAATAGAATGAAGACGGAATATATGGTGTGTAAATTTAGTCATACAATGACAGATACTGAGGTGGTGAATATTCTTGAGAGATACAACAAAGTGATCATTTTAAGTATCTAGGTTCAACCATAAATAAATAAGGAGATATAGAGGATGATGTTTTACATTAGATTAGAATTTAAAATATAATGAATGAAATGAAGAAGTGTGTCTGAAGTGCTTTGTGATCGGTGTATTCCTTTAAAACTTAAATGAAATTTTATAGGATAGTTATTCAATCGACTATGATGCATGGTGAGGAATGTTGGGTAGTTAAAAAAATATTATATAGATAAACTTAGTGTGTGTAGCTGAGATGATGATGTTGAGATGGATGTGTGGTAAAACTAAGATGGATAAGGTAAAGAATGATTGTATTAGATCTGATTTGAAAATATCGCTGATATATGATAAACTACGAGAAAGTCGTTTGAGATGGTATGACCATGTTCAACAAAGACCATTAGATGCTCATGTACAAAAGAGTGATTTGATTTAGATTAAATGATCTAAAAGAACTAGGGATAGACCTAAGATGACCCCTAGAGGAGGTGGTGAAGAAAAACATGCATAGCTTATGCCTTGTTTCAAGTATGATATTGTACAGAACTAATTGGAGGACTAGAATCCATATAGCCAACCCCATTTAGTTGGGATAAAGCTTTATTGTTGTTCTTGTTGAGAACTTGTTGTGATAACGTAATTCCTCCATCTAAAATCAATCTTACATGTTGTGGAGAGCGAACTTACCAAATAAATCTACACTCTAAGGGTGTATATCGGTTCATAGCTAGTTTTCCGGTTTTGTTCAGTTCAATATTATTATAGTAGAAACTAAAATTAATATCAGTAATTATTTTCAACCAAAACTGAATCGATTAACAATTGGTTTATCAGTTTCTTAGATGTTTCAATTAACTGGTCCATAAACGGTTTCTTACGTGGTTTACGAGGAAGGAATGAATCTTCTAGGACCGTAATAATTCAATAGCAAATTTTCAAACATTAAATAATAAATTAAGAATATCATATTACATGTGTACGACTTTACGTCAGGTCATAGCAAATTAAAATTGTATACTACATAAAAATATCAAGACTACTACAAAATTCTCTCCCGTTTAAAAGTTTGTAGTAAAATAATATTATATATTTAATTATTAGAAGTTAATGAATTTTATTCAATTTTTATTGATTAACTAACAGTTTGCACTTCTAAACCAAAACCTTCTCTCTCCCTCTCTCTCTTGCAAAAAAGTGTATTTTCTATTTTGCCTTTTATGTATGTTTCGATTTACTGGTGCATAAACAGTTTCTTACATGGTTTACGAGGAAGAAATGAATATTCTAGGACTGTAATAATTCAACAGTAAATTTTCAAACATTAAATAATAAATTAAGAATATCATATTATATTAAGACTTTATGTCTGACCATAACAAATTAAAATTGTATACTACATAAAAATATCAAGACTACTACAAAATTCTCTCCCGTTTAAAAGTTTGTAGTAAAATAATATTATATATTTAATTATTAGAAGTTAATGAATTTTATTCAATTTTTATTGATTAACCAACGGTTGACACTTCTAAACCAAAACCTTCTCTCTCTCTCTCTCTCTCTCTCTGGCAAAAAAGTGTATCCATTTTGCCTTTTATGTATATGAAATGAAAGATTCCCACTATTCATATGGAGCTTATTGGAAATGATGGAAGATCAACCCCAGTTTATAAAATGAAAAAAAATAAAAATAAAAAAAATAAAAAAATTAGATCTTAAGTTGTAAATATACCTAAAAGCAGAGTGTTCATAGGAGTTGAAGATGGAGACTATGTGATGGTCCTTTGCCAATTACTTGATTATCTTACTTATGGTTTATTTCTAAATACCCAGATGTTTTGTATGAGAGATTACTAGACATTATGTTTGTATTGAAAGAAAGGTAAAGCAGTCATCTCTACTAATAAAAAGTACTCACAATGAAAGTTATTCGGACTTGAATCCCCAGTGGACAGGTTGATGTCTGGAGAGGATTTTTTTCCTAGATTATTCTATTTTTCTTTTGAATAAAAAAACCCGATTAGTCGAGATTGTCTAATCGATAAAAGTTTATGCCTCGTTCAGGCATGGTGGTGGGAGCAATTAGATCGTCTCCGGTGGTGGGATGACTTTCCTAGCAATCTGACCTGATCTGAGCTACTTGAGATCTTAATTCCCTACTATTCCTCCGGAAATGAACTTCACAACTATATCACTCACAATTATTATTAAATTCTGATTAAGAGATCAACAAAGAATATATTAAGAAAAGACAAAAAATATACAAAATTAATGTCTAGGTATACCCAAACAAATATAATACAAAATACAATTATATGTTCCTCACCTTCGGCATTGCCATCAGCAAGGAACACACAAAAGTGCAACCAAAAAAGAATCAACTCAAAATCAATCAAAACCAAATCTAACGTTACCAAACATGTCCCATGTGAAATCAAGGTGGTCATCCATGCTAATTGAATTTTTATTTCACAATGATTAGATTTTTTTTTCTAGACTTGAAATGAAGGCTTCAAATTCTGCTGCGTCGCCAGATATTTTGGAAATAATCATCTGCATCCAGGAAAACTCCATCAGCATCCACAAGATCGGGACTCCTCAACAAGCATCCATCGATGTTTAGGTTGATTGAATTATGCAAAGATTTACACCAATAGACCTCCAAAATATTAGGAGCTTCTTGAAGATTAGATCGAATCACAAAGAAAT